>VWZS01000635.1:309247-424662 GCA_013397075.1 Rhabdornis inornatus
AACCAATGGCAGCGGGAGGCTGGCGGGCAGCGCAGAGTGGCTAACGGCGTTGCGATGACGGGCGGCGCCGTCAGCCAATGAGAGGCGGAGGGCTGTGCGGCCAGCCAATGAGTGGGGCGGGGCGGGGTGCGGCTGCGGCGCGGAGGATCGCGGCAGGCGGTGAGCCTCCCCCGATGCGGCAGGGCTGCTCCCGGTATCTGTCACCTGAGCGTACCCGCGGGTCCGGGACACCCCCAGCTCCCTTCCCTCGGTACCCCCAGAACAGGCCCTCGAAGCCCTGGGATCCCCGCTGCTCCCCAGGCAGCAGGCCCAAGCCCATGGCTTTCCCCTTGTTCCTTTGTATTCTCTCCACCCCTTCAAACTGCGCCCGCCCCCAGCAGAGCCCAAGTCAACAAAAGCTCTAAGGTCTTGGGTGGTCACCATTCGCGGTGTTGTGGGCTCCCTTTTCTAGCCTGTTAGTGCGCGCCCGTCCATTCTGCTCCGGCTCTGCACTCAGCAGCCCAGAATCCACCGCAGTTCACCTGTCCCGAGCCCTCCAGCTGGGGTCCCCTTTCCCGAGCCTGCCCTCTGTTCCCCTGGGGTGCCCCTATCTGCCGAGGGTGCCCCTGTCTGCCGAGGGTGCCCCTGTTTGCCCGCAGACGCCCTGGCGCCATGGCGGAGCCGCGGTACCTGCAGGCCGAGTGCGCGTTCCGGCCCGGGGCACACACGGTGCGGGTGACCCTGACCCGCAGCACGTTGCGGGTGGAGGTGGAGGCTCACGGCACCGCCGACCTCTGGAGGGGCGAGTTCGATGCCACCTGTGAGTGCTGGAGGCAGCCTGGGGGGGCTGAGGGGATCTCCCACGACTGCCACTGACTGAAATACCCCCTCTGCTCGCAGTCATCGAGGACCTGACCCGCAAAACGGGGAATTTCAAGCAGTTCAGCATTTTCTGCAGCATGCTGGAGTCGGCACTGACACAGGTGTGGCCGTGCTGCTCCCCCGCACGGCGTTTTGGGGGTACCTGGGGTGGGGTGTGTGTCCCACCGAGCACTCCTGCTTTTCAAACTTTCTGCAGAGTAGTGACTCCGTCAGCCTGGAGCTGCTCACCTACACCGACCTGGAGACCCTGCACAGCCGGAAAGTGGGGGCAATCACCCGGCCTCCCCCTTCCACCCGTTCTCCCCTCAACACCAAGCGCTACCTCATCCTCGTCTACTCTGTGGAGTTTGATAGGTGACAGGGGACGCCAGGCAGGGGTCACAGAGGAGTGGCTCCAGCCTCACCCCCTCCACGTGCTCTCCTCCAGGATCCATTACCCACTGCCCCTGCCCTACGCGGGGCGACCGGACCTCGTGGCCCTGGTGCGGGAGCTGCAGGAGCAGCTGGCACAGCTCCGGGCCCAGCGCCTGGAGGAGACACAGCACTTGCGGGATGCGTGAGTGGGGGCCGGTGACAGCCAGAAGGGTTTGGGGTTTCCTGTCTCACAGGGTGAGGAAGGGACCCCCAGCCCCACCCCCTGCCATCCCCCCCAGGCTGTGGCAGGCAGTGGAGGAGAAGCGGGCAGCAGAGGCGCGGCATCAGCGCGAGTACCGGCAGATGGCTGCAGAGGTGGGCTGGGAGGGGTGGGAGCTGCTCTTGGTAGGGACAGGGGCTGCCAGATGCACTGTGAACCTTTTCTCCCCCTCACAGCTGACCCAGGCAAAGGCGTCGGAGAAGAGGCTGCAGCTGCGGGTGAAGAACCTGACAGCTGAACTGGCCTCCTGCAAGAGGGGGTGAGGCCGGGGTGAACCCTGCAGGAGGACACTCATGACCGTGGGGTGTCCCCCTGTGCCTCCCTGATGGTACAATGGTCCTCTTGGCAGCCGCCAGAAATCTGCCAGCCCAGCCCCACGCCCCCAGGAGCGAAGCTCAGCATCCCTGGAGAGCCACAGGAGCAGCCGGGGCCACCCCTCGTCAAAGTCCCCGTCGCCTGCAGGTGTGGGACACTTGGGAACATACACCTCAGGAATGGAGACAGGACACTGCTCACCCCCCTCACCCTGACCCCCTCCTCTGCCTCCCCCTGCCAGGCTCCCGCCCACCACGCTTCGACCCCACTGCTTTTGTGAGGGCCCGGCAGTGCCGGCAGAAGGAAGCTGAACTCAGAAAGTAAGCAGTGGTGACTGAGCTTGTCACCATCCCTCCCTGATACTTGGGGGGTCTCCTCCCCCCTTCATCCTCATGTTCTCCCTCACCACCATCTCCCTTGGGTGCAGCCAGCGGCGTGGAGTGGCTTCCGGCAGCACCAGCCCGGCGAGGAGCCACAGGCGCAGCTCGTCTGGTGAGTGGGGAACACGCAGAGTGCTGGGGGTGCACCCATTGATGTTCGGGCTCTTTCTTTAACCTCCCCCCATCCCCATTTCTCCCTGCAGCTGAAAGCTCCCGGAGCTGTCGCTTGGGAGGGAGCTCTGGCAGCAAAGCCAGTGAGCACCCCGAGCCCGTGCCCTGCAGGTAATGCTGGGGTTGGGCAGGATGCTTGGGCGTCCCTTCTAGCACCCTTTAATCTCCCCGCCTTGGGCAGGGACAGGAGAGTGACCCGTACACGGAGACCCCTGAGCATCTCATCCTGCAATGGCCCCTGTATGGTGAGTGGCTGCCCCTTTGGGGTTCCCCCACCCTTCTTCATCCCAAAGCAGGGTGACCAGGAGGTCACTGGTGACCCCCAACCTCCCCTCCAGGTGTCTCACCCAGCTGCCAGCCACAAGCTGCCAGGGTGCAGGACTGGTGGCAAGCGCCCTGGCAAAGGTGAGGCCCCATATGAGCCCCTAGGTATTTGAGGGATACCCCAGTCCAGACCTTTGTTAACCCTTTTTTTCCCCGCACTGGCTTCCCCAGAGAACCACATCAAGGAGTCCTCAGCTGAACTGGCTGAGATCGATGCCCGGCTGCAGGCTCTGCAGGAGTACATGGACAGCCTGAACACCCGCATGTGACCCCCTCCAGGGACACACACCCTCTCCCTGTGTCCTCCGGGGCTGACAGTGGTAGTGTGGTACAAGTGTCCCCCCAAATAAACGCTTGTGTAGCCCCAGAGTGTGTCCTTCTTGGGTTGGGGAGGCATGGTCCCTCTGGGACCTCTGTCCCTCCCTCTGGGAGGGACACAATGTTGGAGTTGGGGGCATCAGGGACATCACAGGAGGGTGACAGTACCAATGCTTGGGGACATGTGGGATACAGCCCATGGCACCAACCTTGTCCCCTGGGCTACCAGTGAATGCAAAGGCCACTGCGGTATGACCCCAGCACCCATGTCACCCTACTCTGTCCCTGCATCCTAGGGTGTCCCTGTCCCCCCTCCTGCCACCTACTGTCCTCACAGCGCTGGCCAAGCTCCCCACTATCGCTCTGACACCACCACGGCTTTATTCAGTTCCATGTCACATAAAACAGTGGCATTTGGAGACAGTGGTGACGAGCCAGCACCAGGCTGCAGTTCAGGGATGGTGGCAGCTGGCTAGGGGACCAGCAGTGATGGTGTCACCAGAGCACGCAGGTCCTGGGGCACCAGGCCGCCAGTCTGTGCCAAAGCCACTGTTTGGTGTCACTGTGGCTACACTGGTGATGATGCCACCGTGGTGAGGAGGTCTCCAGGGTCAGTGTGGGGTGCTGCAAACATGACTCGGTGCCACCACAGCTCGGCACAATGCTGCACTGATGATCCTGACGGTGATCAGATACCACCTTGCCGTGGCAGATGTGGCACTAGCGATGCCGAGGACAGCAGTGATGCTGGCAGCTGCCTGCAGATGTCTGCCAGGTGTTGGTGCCGCCGCTGGTGACAGCCGCAGCGGGGATGGTGAAGGCGGTGCCACATGTCGGTGGCGGTCAGAGCTGCCCGCGGATGTCGGGCAGGAGGTGACAGGCTGTGACGATGTCGATGGTGTCGGCCACGGCGCGCAGATCACGGCGGGCCAGGCGCAGGCAGTGCGCGGCCGCGGCGGCGGTCACCTGTGCCCGGCCCAGGGCTCCCCCAAGCCCGCCCAGGCTGCGGGCAGCGCTGCCGTAGCTCTGCCGCAGGGCGCTGCCCACCGCCCCCCGCAGCCGCCCCGTGCCCTCCCGCAGCCGCTGCTGCAGCAGCGAGGGGCCGCCCCCCCACACGGCCGCCGGCTCCTCCGCCGGCACCGGCGGCGTCTTCGGCCTCTGCTGCTGCTCCTCCTCCTCCTCCTCCTCCTCTTCGGTCTCGGAGGCTTCGCCCGGCACCTTCAGCCCGGCTCCGGGGGCCTCCCCTGCCGTCTCCACCAGCAGCTCTGGCTCCGAGTCGCTCTCGGAGGCTTCGCCCGGCACCACCCGAGGGGGGCGGGGGGCGGCCATGCCCTGGAGGGGCACACGGGGTGCGTCAGGAGGGCAGCACCCAGGGGCGGGGGCGATCCGGGCTCATCCCTGCGGAATCCCTCCCCCATCCCTGTGCTCTGACCCCTCTAACCCGCGCGGCCACTCAGCCATCCCGGGGGCTCCCGGCAGTGACCCCCGATCCCAGTTCCCCCGATCCCGGGTCCCTCCCATCCCGGGTCCCCCCCGATCCCAGGTCCCCCCCGCTCTCAGTCCTCCCGATCCCGGTCCCCCCCTGATCCCAGGTCCCCCCGATCCCAGGTTCCCACATCCCTCAGGCCGCTCGCACCTCCTGCCCGCAGCGCCGCAGGTCACATGACGCGCTGCCCACGTGACCGCACCCGGAAGTGGCGGCGCGCAGCATGGCGGGCGGGAGCTGCTGCCGGGCTCATTGAAGAACTCGTGGGTGAGAGCGCCCGGGAAACTGTCCTTAAACACACAGGAACCGGCCGGAGCTGACAGCTGTTAGGAGCCACTTCAGGCCTCCTGTGTAAGGAATCCAGCAGGGCCTTGTAGACTGAGAAGAGCACAGGGATGGGATGTGGAGAACCAAGGTTGGATGGCACGGGACTCATGGCAGTGAGGAGGGACCCGAGCCAGCCAGCGCGGCTTCGCTGAGGGCACGCGCTGTGTGACCAGTCTGGTGGCCTCCTGACAGGGAAGACTGACTAGTGTCACCTGCCTGGATTGTTGTAACTCCTTTGGCATGGTCCCGCATGGAATCCTCATCTCCAAACTGGGGAGCTAGGGCAGGGCCTCTAGGAACCCCCAGGGGCTGGGGAAGAGGCCATGATGCCTCTAGGGCACCGAGGCTGCAGAGATCTGTGGGGATCTGGGGCTTTGGGGGGCGGTGTAGAGGCCCCTCATATCTCATAAGGCCCTTTATATGATACAAGGATCAGAACTAGGCCTGGGACCAGGGTCCAGACCAGAACCATGTTTAGGACTAGGACCAGGACCATGGTGGTGAACGTGTGCAGCTCCAGGACTGGGACAGCAGCTGGGATAGAGGACAACATTGGACTGGGACAAGGACCATGGAGGACACCACAATCAGGACCATGTTGGGGACCAGGACCAACGTGGTGAACACATCCAGATCCAGGACTGGTGCTGGGAGCAAGACCAGAACCAGACCCAGGAGGGGCACTGCATCCAGACCAAGAATGGTTAATGGACCAGGCCCACTTGGAGAAACTTTCTGTGCTGGCAGGGCATGGCACTGGGGATGTGCCACTTCTGGGGGTTGTGCATCAGCTCATTCTGGTGCAGGGAGGTGTTAATGTGCAGGGCCACATCCCCCAGCTGCTACTGCATGGGCTGGTGTGGCACCTGCACCCAGGGGCACCTCTGGCACCCAGCCCTGGACCTCCCTAGCACCAGACACCCAGCCCTGGGCTCCCAGGCACCCCAAACCCCACAGCAGCCTCACCTCCTGCAGCACTCTGAGCCCCTAACAGCACCCTGCATCCCCCCAGCCCAGCACCCTTAGTCCTCCCCCACAAAGAAAGTATCAAAGAATGCACAGCACTTTTGAACAATGTGAAATGTCAGTAATGTAGATTTTTTGCAAGTGCATGCTGATGCTCTCAAGCAGCTACCTGGATTGAGGACTACAAGGAAATAAGCCCTAGATCTCCATCAGGTTTCAGGTTTGGACAAACATTGTTCATCTCTGGCATCATCTGGGACAGTTCCTGGAGCTCAGGGTATAGAGACTTTCAGAGCCAGCTGAGGGAGGGAGATAGCCTCACTTCTGTTCAAGTTTCTTTTAAATAATTTACCCCTTTTATGGGAACTGCCCTCTAGAACAATTTTTAAATATCCTTGTTCCTCTGGAGTTCCCAACTGTGCTCTGAAGGTGGCAGTGCATAACACATTTATCAGGTATTTCACCAGACTGAGATTTCTGTGCTTCAGAAGATTCGTGTGTTTTGCTTAATGCAGTCACTGTATATTTGTATTTTCCCAGATGACTCAGGCAGTTCTCCTTTACAATTTTTCATTACATTAATGGGCATGATAGCATTTTATCTTTACAGTCTTACATACTGTGTGCTATCTAGTTTTTTTCAATTGACTTTTTCCTAGTCTTGCTTTTTCACAATTTTGTACCTTTTTTTCTGGTTCATTTAGAAACAAATCACTTGGAACTCATAGAAGTTCTCTATCTCTAGTGTGTTTTTTTTTTTTAATGTTTCAACTTTCCAGGAGAGATGTTTCCAGAACCCTGAATGAATTAAACAAACAACACATCATGTTCCATGAAAGGAACAAACTGGCTCAGTTGCTGATAGGAAACTGCTCATTTGTTTATTAAAAGCTGATGCTTTGAAAGTAAGAGAAGATAGCTGGGGCTTTAGGAATGATGGAAAATTGGATTTCTTCTCTGTTGCTGCAGGTGGCCTGGCACGACTCAATGTTTTTACATTGGCTTGCAGAAACTGATGTACACTGTGACCATTTTAAATTGAAAAACAGGTAGTTATTCCTATCTGCCTCATGTCTTTTTTAGCTAGAAATGCATGCAGTATTTCACACGTTGACACATTATAGAATTCTGTAGTTTGGAAATCTTAAACCACAGGTTCTCTGGCAGGCAGCTTCAACTGAGGCAAGGGTACACATCTTGATTGTTGAAGTCAGTAGCTCCTGGAGCAAGTTAGGTTTACAAACTATGTCTGAACACCCCCTCCTACACTCACCTAAATAATCTTTTACTATTCCCACTCATCCAGAGTGACCACTGTCCTGGTACCTGCAGAACTAACCATGAAGTCCTTGTTCTTTGTTGGAAATCTCCAACATCAATGACTGTCATTTGTAGAATTGCATTCTCACACTAGAAATGAAAATTAGAGTTTAGGTGACCAGTTACACAGCACAAACAGGACTATGAATCTGGTTGTCAGAACTTGCAGTTTTGAGACAGTGGTATGTTTTGGGGTTTTTTTTTAAGGAGCAAAACAGGGATGATTTATAGTAAACCATTCTTCCTAGAACTCCAGAGGCCAATCAATATGTGTGGTTGTCAGGTTAGCAATCACAGCTTCTCTTCCCTTGTGAGACCTCACCTGGGATGTTCTTGGAGTCCTGCTCTGGAGGCAGGCTGGGACAGCTGGGGGTGTTCTAGAGAACAGAAGGCTCTGGGGAGACCTCATTGCGGCCTTCCAGTACTTGAAGAGGGGTTATAAAAAAACCCAAAAAACAGAGAAGTTTTTACCTGGGTAAATAGTGACAGGACAAAGAGGTACAGCGTTAAACTAAGAGAGGATAGATTTAGATAAGATGTTTGGAACATCCCTTACTCGAGAGGTTGGTGTCACAGATGTTCCAAAGAGGTTGTGGCTGCTCCATCCCTCAAAGTGTTCAAGGCTTGAAGCCTTGAACCTGGGTGGGGATTGGGTGGGGCTGGGGTGGGGCTTGGACTAGCCTGGTCAAGTGGGAGTTGTCCTTGCCCATGGCACAGGAGTGCAATCCAACCCAAACCATTCTGTGGTTCTATGAACAGATAGTGTCTCTGCAGGAAATGTATAATAGAGGTAAGTGTCAAAATGTAAAATGCAGATCACCTGTCTTAAATTGGAATGGTCCTGAAATTGCCAAGATTGAAATTTCCAAACTGAAAATTGGAGAGAAACAGATCTGTCTTGAAGATGCCAAGAGTGGGAAGCAGCCCCTGGGAGCACAGGATGCCAGCCTGCTCTGTGTCCAGCACTGAGCTCCTGCAGCAGCTCTGCGTGGGGCACTGACTCCCCAGCCAGCCTGCTCAGAGACTTTCCCTAACACATCCATACATCATTCCTGTTGCTGAACTGGCATTGTTTAATACATCATTCCTATTGCTGAACTGGCATTGTTTAATACATCATTCCTGTTGCTGAACTGGCATTGTTTAATACATCATTCCTATTGCTGAACTGGCATTATTTCATACGTTATTCCTGTTGCTGAACTGGCATTGTTTAATACATCATTCCTATTGCTGAACTGATGTTATTTCAAGTGGCAACTTCTTTTTGCTTGGTTTTTAAGATCTATTATGGCATTTACACAAATGTTCGGATGTGTTAAGTCACTTGGAGGCAAATCACAAAAAATTGAGACATCATGAACAACTGCAGTGGAGCACAAGGCAGAAGGAGAGGTTGTTCATTGTACAGGTGAATTGATACTGTACTAAGAGCTTTTCTATGACTGCCCAGGCTGTTGGGGTAGATAGGTCAGGCATGCAGAGCACACTGGGCAGGCTATATTTACTCTGCCAGTGCCTCTGTCACCCGGCCATACATAGCCACTCTCATTCAGGGCAAGCAGCCTCAACAAGTCAGTGCTCTGTGAAAGTGCTAAAGGATCTTAATTAAACCTGTAATGCAAAGGTTTACAAAAATGCAATAGAATGCTCTGTCTGTGTCTGGAGTCTTCATAGCCATGGTAAGTGATTTCTTCTCTATCTTTTAGAGCAGAAAGGACTTCTGTTGTGAGTTTTGTCTGCAATTTGGATTAAAAGCTTTTTCTCTGTTTTCTAATAATAGCAATGTGATTAAAAGTTCAGTGTTATGTTTTGCCTCAAAGCATAATAGAATATACATACTTGTATACACATATGTCTGTGTGTGTATCTTATGGTCTTGCCAACATACAGTAATTTTGCATAAAAGGAATCCAGGTTTCCCTAGACCATACAAAAATGAGGAAAGCAGACGAAGAAACAATATTACCCTGTTTATTAAAAAAAAAAAATATTACACCATTGATTGGAAAAGAACCTTCCTACTACTTCAAGTTGCTGCTTTGGCATGTTGATCACCGGATTTTCTATATAAGAAAACATTATTTTTTAGCTAGGAATAATTGAAAAATAATGAATGTGTGTTGTGATTACTGTACTCTCATGTGGTCTTTTGTTTCCCACAGCCATGGGTATCTTTTCTGTACTTGCTCTACCATTGCTTCTCTTAGGGATCAGTGGAATTATTTATATTTACCAGTCAGTCAGGTGGCTGCTGTCCAAGTCAGCGGTGCAGAACAAGGTAGTGGTGATCACAGATGCCATCTCTGGACTAGGCAAGGGTGAGTTGTCTCATTTCTTCTCATTATCAGGGAACAGAAGCAGCCAGAGAGCGACCCTCTGGGTGATAAACCTGCACACATAGCCTTGGATGTATTCATAACTGGCTGGATGAAGCGAAAGTTAATAAATATATTTATAAACAAATCCTATGATTTTTAAGTGTATATTTTTAGCCTCAGCCATGGGAACTATTGGTGAACTAGTAGGAGCTGCAGAGCTTTGTATTTAATTCAATAGAATGAGAGGTTTTATAAGAACACTGAGTGCTATTTTTAGCATGTTGCTACTATAAGATCTCATGACAGGCTGTCAGTGCAGGGTGGCTGCACAAACAGGTATCACCTTACCCTTTACATGTTCCTTTTCTGCCCTTAGAGACTTCAGCAGTTCCTGCTTCTTGTGAACAGCCATGCTCACCCCTCTGTCCCTGTTTGCATCTCTTGCCCCTCTGTCACCCTCATTACTCCTCTTCCCTTGGCATCCTGCAGTGCTTCCAGCTGGGCTGCCTAGCTCTGTGCAGTGTGAGGACAAGGAAGGGGCATGTCTTGGAGTGCCCACCTAGAACAGGGGCTAGGCAGAGTTGGAGAATAAAGTGGGGATTTATTAAAGGCCTTCAACAGATACACCTTGGGCAGTCAAAGCCTCCAAGAGGCTACACCCAGAATGGACAATGGTCATGAGTGTTTCAAACAATTTTAAGTTTGGTCTATTTGCATATCAGTGGTTAATCCTCTATTGGGAGATCAAAATTACAAGAGACAAGGCAGCTGAGAGACTTTTTAAAAGATGGTTTATTGCCTCATGTCATCAGTCTCATAGAAGGGTGAGACATTAAAGGTGTTGCATTTAATGCCATAATATCAGAAGCTGTCTAATTCTTAGTTACAATGCCTTGTGTTAGTTTTTTAGCCAATCCCATATTTCTATGGAACTTGGTACCATTTTTTTACACCAATTATTAATTGCTTTGCTTTTCGTGGCCTTGCTGCATCATTTTTAACCAATCATATAACACCTCACAAACCTACATTGATACATCTTAAGCTTCTAACTAATTTTATAACAGGTTCTATTTTTAAATATTTTATTCTCTTAACATATTGATTTGTTTACATAAAACATATTTCTGTTTGCTTAAAACATATTTCTACTTACACTACAAACTTATATTCTTGCTTTATGTTTGTTTCACTTTCAATGTTCTAATTCTCCAAGCCTTCTCCAAGGTCTTAGGTCAAACCTTGTATCCATCTCTATCTCTGAGCCTGTATGCACAAGGCCCTGAGAGCTCTCAGTGCTTGCAATTCCCACATCCCTCCAATTACAGCTTCAGGTAATGAAGTCACATTCCCACAGTTTGCTCCCCCCCCAATTCACTTTTGTTTATACTTTTTGGGGACTGAGGCTGTAGGGTGTCCTTGGATCACAAACCCAGAGGGATTGTTTTGTCTGACCAAAATGTGAAGACAGTAGCTAACACTTCATGTGCAGTTCAGAGTTATGCACTAATGCCCGACAGGATCTGAAAAATACAAAAGCTGAAAACTGAAGGCATCAGGGGTGTGTAATAATTTATCTATTTAAACAGCTGGTGGCCTGGGTGGCCAGCCACTTAGCATCTCTAGTCCAGAGGAGGCCACAAAGATGACCAGAGGGCTCTGCTATGAAGACAGGCTGGCAGAGCTGGGGCTGTTCATCCCAGAGAAGGGAAGGCTCTGGCAAGACCTTAGAGCCACTTCCAGTGCCTGGAGGGGCTCCAAGAGAGCCTGAAAGGGACTTTGGACAGGGCCTGGTGTGACAGGACACAGGGAATGGCTTCCCAGTGCCAGAGGACAGGGATAGATGGGATATTGGGAAGGAATTGCTCCCTGTGAGGGTGGGCAGGCCCTGGCACAGGGTGCCCAGAGCAGCTGTGGCTGCCCCTGGATCCCTGGCAGTGCCCAAGGCCAGGTTGGACATTGGGGTTTGGAGCAGCCTGGGACAGTGGAAGGTGTCCCTGCCATAGCAGGGGTGGCACTGGGTGGTGGGGCACTGAACAGATCCCCATGGAATGGTCACTGAGAGAGCTCAGAGCATTTGGACACCCTTGGGCACAGGGTGTGACTCTTGGGATTGGTGCTGGGCAGGGCTGGGAGCTGGACTCGATGATCCTTGTGGGTCCCTTCCATCCTGGGATATTCTGTGAATCTGTGACCCCTCTCTGACTCTTCAGCTGCCTGGCTGAGGTGGGACAGAACAACCCCAGGGTCCTGACTGTGCCCTTCTGGCTGCTGCCAAAGTTAACGCTGTTCTGGCCAGAACCAGGCCAGGTATATTTCAAATTTTTTTAGAGAGGCATGGTTTAGAGTACTTCCACTGAGATTGGATGTATTGTAGAGTTATATGATGTCTGGGTTTCTAAATAAAAAATCTCACTTGGAGCAGGAATATCACCAGTGCTGAATTTGTTTGGCTGTGGCATCAAGCCAAATCTTGGAATCCTCCAAGAAGAAGATTTATTGAACATTTCTCCAGCTGTTTTTCTCCAGCACTGCATGACCCTTGGGGAATATTTTTCTAACTTCAGTTTCCTTATTAACATTTCTTCCTCTTTTTTATTTTTTCTTTTTTTTTTCTTTTCTTTTTTTTTCCCCTGTGGCTAGCTGCTACCTGTCTCTTGAAGCTAGAAAGGCAACTGTGTGTGTGTGGTGCCGCCACACTCCTTTTCATGTAGATGAAAAATGAGGTAACTCAAAGCACTTTTATTTTATTATCCTAAATATACCTATGACCAATATCCCATAGGTTGACACCAGGATGTTATTTGCAGGCTTGAATGATTCCAAATAATCAGAATTAACTTTTCACTCAGGCATATGTGATGGCCATTCCTTCAAAGCTTTAAAATACCAGCTGTGTGGCCAGCTGCTGTGGATGTGGGCTCTAAGGAAACTGCCAAATTCTTTGCCGACATGCCAGAATTTCCGGACTAAAGGCAACATTCATCAAAGTTTAAAAAGAGAAACAAATCTATGATGATTGAAGATGTTTTCAATGGTTTGTGGTTGTTATTGAAACCTAGTTCCTGTTTCTTCTGAGTGCTGTAACTCAGAAAAGTACAGGGAAGTTCTAGAGGAGAGCATCATTAGTTTCCCTTTTTCACCTTTATTGCTGTTCCCATAGAAGTCTTTTTCTCTTTTTATTTTTTCCACAAGATTGCCTCAAATGTTGTTTATAGGGAAAATATTGCTATAATTGTTCTGGCAAATACTCTTTTGGACATGAAATTAAAAATCCTTCTATGCTAGGAGAAGAAAAAAGAAAATGGAAGGCGTTCATAAAATTACTGTTATAAATAATGAAAAAGATTTCTTAAATAAAAGCTTCCAGCTGCACAGGTTTGAAAAACTACAAGGGTGCATCCATAAATACTTCCATAGAGATATTAGGAGTCTAACTTGATCATTTAAGAAATCTAAAAATGGGAAGATTAGCATAACTGGATTTCCTGTGGGTATTGAAATTTGAAGGAAGTGTTTCTTGGAGGACAGCAAGCATAGCACTGGGGTTGTTCTGTTGCCCATACAACAAAGGCCACAGGAGTAGGACAAACCAAACAGGTTGGCAAAGCATTGTAAGATCATGTTCCTTTTCTTCCCAAGCTGATTGTGCATGTGGCTCTCATGTAGATTTGATCAGGGACCAAAGAGGAGAGCTCCAAGGCTGAGAGCTTTTCTGAAGAAAGACCAAATCAGGAAAAATAACTCCTGATTTTCAATCATACAAGCACACAAAACCAGCCCACTGCCAGTTAATTTTCTGGCTACACCCAGAGCAGACCTCGGGTTTTGGGCACATCATCAGTTGCATCCTCAGGCCTACCTACAAGAATTTATCTATTCTGAGGAAAAAAAGGCAGGCAGTTGTGAACTTTTCCTGGTTAGGAGAACAGCCTTGATGGATTCCTGGACTCTGAGCATCACTGTTTCAGTTCAGCTGAGCTAGAACAGGCACCTGGAGCAGCCAGAGGGATCCAGCTAACAGTGAATTCCTCAAGGATGCCCATGGGGTATCTGTGCTCTGTGTTTTTAAATACCCTTCTCTGGCCAAACAGACAGGATGGCGAGGAACATATTCTCCCTCAACACCACCTAGAGAAGAAAATAGACCAGACACAAGCTGTCAAGGTGCTCCAGCCTTGTATTTCAGAATTTAGCTGGAATACCCCATGAAGACCTGCACTAATGAGTTGGTTGCAGTCCTGTAGCCAGTGCTGAGCTGGGATGAGAGGTAACACTGATTGCCAGTTCCTGTTGTTATTTGAGTCCCCACTTTCAGAAATGCACTATCATAGTTCACTTGAGTAAAAAAGGGAGAAGAATTCTCTGAGACATGACTTAAATTGAGGTAAACCCCTGGTTTAGAATATGTCTGAATGAAGAAAATGCAGTGCCAGCCCTGCATTGCCAGAAACCTTTTGGTGCTTTTTCTCAGGAAGGCTTCAGGGAGTGTAGCTGAACAGGCTGGTCCCTGATGCCTCTGCTTACTGGGAAGGTTTAGTGCTCAGGAGATGAAGTCTTGGGATGGATTACATCTGGAGGGGAGGGTCTTTTGCAGAAAGGACTCTCTCATGGGTGCTTAACCACTGGGCCAGTTTAAGTAAGTTTACCCGTGTTAGTGTTTTTCAAAGTTGTGGATGATTTCTGTGTTGCCAAGAGTTTAATGCAGGTGGCACACAGAGCTGGCTGCTGTTAACTGGGGTTGGCTGGTTTCTTTATAGAGCAGCAGACATGAAAGTTTGCAAAAGATGCAGTTTGTGTTTTTATGTGTAATTTTATTTATAGCAAGTGTGTCTGAGAAGGATATACAGAAAAATTTTTCTAACTTCATCTCATCATCCATTAACTGACATAGTTATTTTCTTAGTTACATTTTATTAAATCCCATTACTAAACAGTGGCATTGTGCTGTACCATTAACTATGCATTATCCCATTACAGTAAATTTATTTCTCACCTATGTACTATCACAAGTCAATGATTTATTTTTTTTCTCATATTATTTCAAAATTAATGAATTTTAAAGCATCGATTCAACATCCTTAGCAAAACCAGCATCCTGTTTCAAGCAAAATAAACAAAACCAATTTGCCACTATTGTAATTTTTTTTTAAATGTCTTTCTCTTCTAGAATGCTCTCGTGTGTTTCATGCAGGAGGAGCGAGGCTTGTGTTGTGTGGCAGGAACTGGGAAAAGTTGGAAGCCTTGTATGATGCCTTAATTAGTGTGACAGACCCCAGCACGGTAGGTACTCATAGCCTGGGATATGTCCCTTGCTCAGGGACAGAATGTCATTTTAGATCCAGTAAAACAATGTACAAGAAATGTGATTTGCTAACAGCGGTGGCTTTGGTCACCTGGGTAAGAACACCAAACACAGTCCAGAGAGACAGAGAAACAAACACCTCTGAAAGTCTTGAGAACATGATGCCAAAATTCTGCTCTCTTGAGCTAATCCTGTCAAGCATCTGAGTGCTCCTGTGCTCTGAACAAGCCACCCAGCTAGAAATCCTCAGCAGAGGAATTTGCCTGATGATTTGGATGAAAGGGATCCAAATGCTTGATTTAATGACAGGAAATTTTTCATATAATTAGTGTGCTCAAGGAGTGGGAGACAGGTCTAAAGATCAAATTAATTTTGAGCTTCTCCACTATCTGGGGAAAAGTTCCAGGTAGAAGGGATTTGGAGTAAAAAAAGAACACTGTCTCTTCCTCATGGACCTGCAGAGCTGCTCGTGCTCCAGCTTTTTGGCAGGAGTTTCTTGAGGCTCATGGCAAAGCTTCCCTTCTGTGACCAACATACAGTTGACTCATTCCAGGGCACAGGTGCTCCTGAAGGCATCACATAAATTTTGCAGCCATTTCTCATCAGACCTACAAATATTTGTGGGGTTTTTTTTGCAGTGGGCTTCTTTCATCTGCATGAATAACCACAAAAGTAGTGTGTTCATGTTAGCCTGCAGAAATCAACTAGGAAAAAATACTAAGTATGATTAAGGGTTCTGCATTACATTGTCTAAGTAACACAGTAAGGGAAACAGCTTTGCATTCATTCCTCTGTCCCACAGCTGATAAAATCTGTTTTTGCAGAAATCATACAAATGTAAACTCCATTTGTATAACCTATAGCAAAAGAAACCATTCCTACCTTCCATCTGTCCCCATGTGTATGTAGCTCATCTATCAAAGCACTAAACCCCAGTCTCTTGTCAGCAAAGGGCTCTTCCCAGAAAGACCCTGACTTGAACTGGTAGGAGTCACCCTTGAGTCTATTTTCTGTTTCCATTCATTACAAGAGAGACAAAACTCACTGGGAGCTAGTCAAGCTGATCCTTCCCATGGTGTTCTGCTGCATCTGAAGTTCAGTGTCTATGAATACCCGTTCTCACAGAATCACAGAATCACAAAACCACAGGATGGGTTGGATTGGAAGGGATCTTAAAGATCACCCAGTGCCACCCCTGCCATGGACAGGGACACCTTCCACTGTCCCAGCTGCTCCAAGCCCCAATGTCCAACCTGGCCTTGGGCACTGCCAGGGATCCAGGGGCAGCCACAGCTGCTCTGGGCACCCTGTGCCAGGGCCTGCCCACCCTCACAGGGAAGGATTTTCCTCAACATCCCATCTATCCCTGCCCTCTGGCACTGGGAAGCCACTCCCTGTGTCCTGGCACTCCAGGCTTTTGTCCAAAGTCCTTCTCCAGCTGTCCTGGAGCTCCTTCAGGCACTGGAAGAAGCATTAAAGTCCCCCAGAGCCTTCTCCAGGCTCTCTTTGCTGGGGTTGTTCAGCCTGGAGAAAACTATCTTCTTTCTAGAGTGAGTTAATCTTAAAATCTTAGGTTTATGTAAGAATGACAAAAACACTTTGAGTATCAAGGTAAATTCATCTGCAAGACAAGGAAAGAAATAGAAATAGAAATAGAAATAGAAATAGAAATAGAAATAGAAATAGAAATAGAAATAGAAATAGAAATAGAAATACAGTTTGTATCTAACAAGCACCATTGAAATGAGTCTTTTGTTCATCAGACATATGCACCAAAGCTGATACTCCTGGATATCACAGACATAAGCTGCATTCGAGATGTAGCTAAGGAAATCCTGAACTGCTATGGCTGTGTGGATGTACTGATCAACAATGCAAGCATGAAGGTGAAAGGAGCAGTGCAGAGCATTTCACTGGAACTTGATAAAAAGATAATGGATGCCAACTATTTTGGACCTATAACATTAACTAAAGGTATTTTAATTTTTTTCTGTTTTTGCTGTTACTCCTTAAAGCACATGGACAATTAAATGGGTTAATACTGCAGCCAACTCAGCATGTAGAATTCAGATGAAGTCTAGAAGACAATTTCCAGCTATTGGATTTTGTGATACTTTTGCTTGCAGTATTGGGACAACCTTCATTGAATTTGTGCTGTTTACACTTCAGCTCTCACTCCTTTTCACTAAATACACTCAGCTCTTTTGCTTATGTGGCTCTCTCTTGTCTTTCTCTTTTTGCAGCCATTCTTCCTAACATGATCTCAAGGAGAACTGGCCAAATTGTTCTAATTAATAGCATCCAAGGGAAAATAGGAATTCCATTTCGTGCAGCTTGTAAGTTATACATTGCAAAAACATACATTGTAATGCATAAGTTGTGAGGAGCCCATAACACTCATCATAGGTTATTGAAAGTGCTAATTTGCATCCAAATTCCATATTACTACACTATTTGGATGAATTTTTTTCAAATAGGAACTCAGAAATAGTTAAAATGCTACCTTTGAAATATAACTCTTGCCTAGGGGACTTGAGAATAGGATGATAAAAAATGTGACAGCAAATTAAAAAAAAAAATATATAATGTAGTTAAAATCAATATCTGATCTATACTTGTGCATATTGATAGAAACCTTCATGAAGAATAGAGTGTAGATATAAAATATGAGTAGATAAGAGCTACTGCTTTGTGAAGCAATAATGTATTTAGATGTGGGAGTTTAAAAGGAAATGTAGGAATTGCTTTCTGCTTGGCTTTCCAGAAAATTTTCAAGGTCTTTCATCCAAAACTCCTAAGGAATCGAGACTGTTCCAAATTATGATGGAAGGTCTTTGCATTAAGAAAATACAAAATTAGTGGACAGAAAATATAAGAGAGATGTAAATAGATGTTTTAAACTTGGGGCAGATGTAAACACATTTTTATCTTGACAGAAAGAGTTAGCAATGGGCTCTGAATTAAAAAGTCTGTGAGACCTCAGAATTGTGACTTACAGACCCATGAAAGCAAACTACAGTGACATAAGCTGTAAGGAAAGCAGCAGAAAAAATAAATTAAAGCATGTCTTTATGCCTTTGTATGAATAAATAATGCATAGATACATGCAGAGCCCACATCTAAAAACTACAAAAAAGGCTCAAAAAGGAAACAACACATTGATGTGACATCTGGAATACTTCCCATCTACGATCCAGACAATTGTGTCAAGATTCATTGTATGTGTGTAAAACCATAAGAGGCAGAAGAGCCAACAGAGAGAGTTTTTACAATGCCCCAATACCAATATTTGTTTGCATGAAATGAAGCTGCCAGAAGAAGGGATGTCAAAATGAATGCATGCAGAAGCATCTCTCTATTCCCAGAGCCCCCCTGCCATTGCCTAGATGTGCACAGGTTGATTTTCACTGTAAACTGAGTCAAATGATGGTTGAGAACTTTGCAGCTCTGCTGCACTGAACACACTGAGTTCTGTTTGTTGGTCAAGTTTCACATACTATCATCTTATTCATACTGTTCTCAATAAAAAGACTAAAAGCAGATAAAAAAGTCTTGACATTTAGTTACTTTAAAATTCACTTTAGCATTAAAAGTAGCTCAGATTGCTGCTGCAGGGCAAAGTTCTAATCAGTTTACAAAGCATGAGGAGCACTGCATTCCAGCAGTGGACATGTATTTCACTGCATTTTATGGATGTGCTACAAACTGCAGACACAGAAAGTGTGAATACTCATCTCAGGGACAATTCCATCCACCAAAGACATTTTTGAGCAGTAGAGATAACAGAATTGTTATTTCTTAACCCAGGATGTGTTATTTCTGGCTGGGAAATGCAGCCATGTGCTGTTTGACATGTCCAAGAGACTGCATGCACAATTGTCCTGTATAGATAATTTCTTATTGCTTGTTTTAAATAGGTCATATGATAATTTCACTGGGTGAAATAACTCTTTTGTAGTTTGGTAAATCATTCCATGCTTATTTTCCCAAACATTGGTGCTTTATTATACACCTGCTTCCATGCAATCATATATCTTAACATGCATATTTGTGCTTTTTACTTTTAGATGCTGCTTCCAAGCATGCTGCTGTAGGCTTTTTTGATTGCCTTAGAGCTGAGATGGAAGAATTTGATATTTCTGTCAGCACTGTGAATCCAACCTTCATCTGTTCATACCATCGCCAACCAGCACCAGGCAACTGGGAGGCATCGATTTGGAAATGTAAGTTTGGGTGGATGAAGAGGAGGCACATAAAGCAGGAGGGAGGCTTTTCCAGGGTAAAAAAAAATAAAAAATAAAAACAATGGAAATGACAGAAAGGATGAACAGGCATGAGGAGCAAAAGTAAAGAGAAGGAATGTGGAATGAGACAATGTTATGTGAGAAAATAAATATATCAGGGCAGCAGGAATGGAGGGGGAGGAGAGCAGGAAAGGTCCCAAGGGACAATTCCACTGCACTCAGGTTGCTCCTTTTCTTAGGGACTGTAAGGATTTTACCTCAATTATAAAAAGATCTTGGCCACATACTGCACATGGAGGGGAAGGGATTGAAAGTGCACAGAAATTAAACTGATTTGACTGATTCACTAGTTGTGTATCTTTTTAACACCATTCCCTCAGAGTATCTGTCTGTCTGTGTGTCTGGAGCTCTCACTCCTCTCTCATTTACAGTCTTTTTCAGGAAGGTGTCCTATGGTGTGCACCCCGTGGAGGTGGCAGAGGAAGTCCTTGCCACGGTGAGCAGGAAGAAGCAGGAGGTGCTCATGGCCAATCCCATCCCCAGAGCAGCAGTTTACATTAGAACATTCTTCCCCGAGCTCTTTTTTGCCATTGTTGCCTCAGGGATTAGGGAAAAACTGAAGACAGAAGAGGAAAATTGATTCTGTTCAATTATTTTCCTTGCTTTTGACCTGAAAAAAAAAAAAAGTTTCTGTTTTGAATGCCAGTGACTTGTGCTGCTTGCTATGGGTAGAATAATGCCATTATCATTGACACACACATTCATCTATAAAGCTTCTGCTCTTCTGGGATTATAATCTTTAGGGATTATGACAATGTGCCATTGGAACCAAACTGCTCTTGCTGCTGCAAGTCCCATTGCTCATATAACATCCAGCACCAGCTCACTTACACACTTAATTCTTCAGTAGAATCACCAAACATGAAAGGAATTCTGAGGGCACAGGAATATATGTCATCTTGCAGGGACATGATTTTTTTCTGTATCTCTAATTGAACTGCTCTGGCTCCAAGGAACCTGACTCAGGGGGGTTCTCACCACTGGGATGAAGGGTCAGTTCACCTGCTGGAGCTCCATCTGTGTTCTGCTGTAGCACTGGGGTTTTATTGTAGTGTGAGTGGCTATGCCTTAACTGGGAAGTCAAACAGTCATTTGTTCAAAATTTTCTTGGTCCTCAGCAGAACTCTACTCCTTCAAACCCATGGGCATTTGCTGTGATCTCAGTTATATTTTTTTCTTTACCTCAGCAACAGCCAAGTCCCTCACATTTCCAAAGAGCAAGATGCAGAATAAGCATAATTTCATCAGAAAAGGATCAGGCACCACAGGACATCCCAGCTAAGCATGAATCGACATTGTCTGTGGCTGCCCCATCCCTGGAAGTGTTCAAGGCCAGTTTGGACAGGGCTTGGAGCACCCTGGGATAGTGGAAAGTGTCCCTGCCATGGCAGGGGTTGCAATGACATAGATGCTCTTTCAGGTCCCTTCCAACCCAAACCATTGTGTGATTTCTGTAATTTCTGTTATTGTCTTTTGTTGTAAAAACAAGTGGATTACATGTTAAAATATGCTGAATAATCCTCCTGCTCCATTTTGCAAGTTCTAGAGATCAGCAGAAATTCTTCACACAATTTCACTTCAAAACCGTGAGCAGTTCAAGGAGCCACAGAAGACAGTGAGAGTGAAAGAGGTAAAATAACACCTGTATCCTATCAAGAAAGTTTTAAAAACCAGTGGTATTTTTATCTAGAAAGTAGAAGAAGGTTGCATCTTAATGATTTTCAAATTTCTAAAATGTACTGCAGAGATGGTAGGGCTGAACTGTTCTCCATTTCTGCTAGAGCAGGACAATGTGCTAAAATTACTGCAAAGGAGATTTACAGGGACAGCATTTTCTGCTAAGAATAGTTAAGCACAAAGGATAAATTGTCACAGAAATTTTCAAATGCCTGTATTTGGAAGCTTTAAAGAAGAGATTAATGAAACATCTGTAAAAAAGCAATGTAGCTTTAATTTATCTGCCTAGAAGAAAAGAAGGATTAGATGACCTTTTAAATGGGTCACACTTTTCTCTAATTCAGTGTTTTTTTCTCATCCTGAAGATGAAGCTTCTCCAGTGGTATTTTAGATGCAATATTTTTTTTTCCCTCTGGGGAAATCTATTATTTAATCTGAAGTTTTCTATTTCATTTGTTGATCTCTGATTTGCTGTCTCACCTGTGGATATCTGTTGTACATAAAAATATTACTATGAGAAAGAGCAATATTAAGATGAATTCAGGGTAACAGGAATTGCTTTCCAGAGGTGCCTATTTCTCTCATTAACTTCCAGTGGTAACCAGGACTACTGGAGGTCTGTGTACTTGTGCCACAAGTGTCTGAAATTTCCTGAAATGCCATAGTCATCAAAATTGATTGGCTCTAATGAATCACAATAAAAATGCTGCTGATGTTTTTCCTCTGCTTTCAAATGATGTGGTTCCAGGACTTACTGGGTGTCAAAAGTTAAAATAAGGGCCAGAATATGAAACTGTGGTTTACAAATAGGGATAAGAAATCTTACATTTCATCAGGTGAATTTATTTATCAGATATCCAGCAGAAGACATACAGCTTCTTGAATGGTTAACATGAGAAAAACAGACAGTTGGAGATTTAAGAATGGATCTGGATGGATTCCTACTGCACAATTATTTAAAAAGCCCTTGCCCACCTACAGCACTTTATATGCATTCAGACCAGTGTAAGAAACAATCCTGAGGAAACAGCATGTGGCAGAGACTGTCAGGCTGTGTTAGTAACCTGCAAGCTAAGAAAAAAAAAATGAGGCACTTGCTTAAATGGGATTTTTCAAAGAACTTGTAGGCATCAACCAACTATATTCCTGGATGAGGTGGAAATTCTTCCATGACACCCAAGAACAACATGAAATGGGTAAAAATCCATTGCAAAAAGAGTTAGGGTTGACAAAAAGCAGAAAGTCAGATGGAATCAGGAATAATTCCTCTACCAGTGAAGGTGTTAGAAACATATCCATCACAAAGAAATGTGTGAAACAAGGAGAAGGAATCAAGATTTTGTGTTTTGGTCAAGGGATTGACCAAACTTCAGTTTCTAATAGAGTGGGCACCAAACTCTCTAGCAACTGCTTTGTTCTCCTGCTGAACTGAAGGTGGCAGTTTCAGAGCACTGTAAAGAATAAAGACAGACTTTTCTAAAGATTAAAGAGGAAATCTTACTGCTATCTGCAGCCATCTAGTAGGATGGTGTAGGGAGTATGGAGCCAGATTCTTCTCAAATATGCACAGTAGAAGAAAAAAAGGAAATGGACACGAACTGGAACACATGACATTCTGATTTGATATTAGGAAATAGTTTTTCTACAATTGCAGCAGTGGAGCACTGGGACCTGTTGCCAATGAGGTCAGGAAATCTCATTTCTTGAATACATTCAATACATACACAAAAACTCTTCTCTCTTACCACTGATGGTTTTCTTCTGACTTAATGATGCTTGTCTGTTATCAGCTCCACCTTATCACTGACCATAACCTGATCTGTTATGGATCCTGCTGGCATAACAAGCTCAAACTATTTAGTGCCTGGGTAAAAATATATAGGGATTTTTCCAAAGCCCAGAGCTGCTCAGTAGAATGTGTAAGACCTCTGCCACCCAGTGTTCACAAGTGTGTTTCCCAAGGGGCTCAAGAGCAGAAGTATTCACCCAACAATGAGGAAAAGCTGGTGGTTAACAAAGCAGGCACACAGCTCAGTTCCATGAGGAAGCTCCATGTTCCTGATCTGTGATGATTGCCATCATTTCCACCTCCCCATCTTTAATGTGATTATAGATTCTTCATGTATAAATGTATCAATCAAATTTTGATTCTTTCTGACTCTGTTGCCAGAATGGTTCCTGGAGAATTCCACAGGTGAGCTGTGTGCTGTCCACAACCATGTATTTTTCAGATTTCAGTTTGCCTTCTCATTTTAAGTGTTTACACTGAAATCCTCTTTCCTCTATCAGCCTTCCTCTCACAGCAAATCCACCATGTGTATGGTGAAACTCTTGAACCATAAGCTGAGGTACACAGATTTTCTTGGAGAGATTGCACCTTTCATAACAAGAAATTATTCAAGCCCTGCACCACATGCCTTATTTGCTGCCCTGCTTTTCATGGTTTCAGGATGGGATTTTTTACAGTCTTTTTAATAAAGAATCAGGGTGGAGTGATGCTCTAAAATTCTAACAAACTCCCATGCTCTCTATCACCATTAGACACTTCTTAAAAACTAGAACTGTGGGGAACCTGTGTCACTGTTGTTATCTGAGCTGAGACACCTGAATCTTCTTTTCCAATACCAAGATTTCCTTGAAACATCCACGGAAATATAATCTCTTTATTAAGAAAAATAAATAATACTACACATTGATACATTTTGTTCATTAACACTGTTCCACTTGGATCTAGTATTATAATTTACAGAATGCTTTGAGATCTGGTTCAGCTTTACAGGACTGAAATAGTGGCCAGGTGACGCAGACTTCTTAATGCATGTGTGGGGTCATCTGTGGTGCTTTGGAAAGAGTTCACATACACATTGCAAACTTTCTCTGGAGCTGTGTGGTCAGGAAACTTGTATTGAATCCTAAAGCTCCTTTCCAGCTTTTTTCTTTTGTGCTTGAATTCCAAGATAGTTTTTGTATATTTGTTAATAGTGGTGACAGCTGCAGCCATACAGCAAGCGAAGGAAGTCCATGCAAGGCTAGAAACAAAAATGCAAAAATTATCCGAAATTAGAAGCACATTTTCATATTCAAGTCCTTCAGTTTTATTTTTGAAAACACTGCTTATGTGTGATTGTGTTGGTGTGTATTAGGGAAAGATGAACAGGATAGGTGATGAAGAAATACTCTTGGTTAATGACCATTTACAGACCTGACTTGTAGAGTTGGCCTCTACATATTTGCTGTAATATCTACATTTAACATACCTCCAATTTCTCTATTTGAGCTCTATTCAAGCTTTACTTCTCTATTAAGCTTAGAGCTTAATATCAGAAAGTGGTTTTATAAAAAAATGAGGAATGCATAAAAAGTTAAAACGTGCTGTTATTAAGAGTACAAATCTCAGAGGGGACACTGAGAAAAGTGTGAGTTACCCAGAAGTGTTAAAAAGAACAGAGAAGGCACTATTAGCTGGGTAATATATAAATAATAATATAATGATAATATAAATAGTATAATATAAAAATATAATAATAATATAAATAACAAAAAAAACAGCTGGGTAAAGCAGATTCAGAGCATTGAAATGCATTCCTGAGAAAATGCATGGCATGAGTAAACAGAGAGAAAGGGACATCAACTCTGAAATGTTAAAAGTAAACCCCTAAGGAGACAGAACTAAAAAAATTATATTGAAATAGTGTTTGCTAAAAATGTGTGAAATTAAAAGCAGCATGTAAAAATATGAGCATGAATGAGCATGAATTAGTGTTCACAGTACAGGAACTTGCTCATCTGTAGTTTCTAAACATGGCAAGGTTACAATTATCAAATGAAATGTGCCTTCGTGGAGAAATCAGTTTATGAGTTAAAACAGTTCCTGTTTATCTCACCTCTCCCTCAGAGCTGTTTGTAACCACATCCTTGATGATGTGATTCAACAAACTAATTTACATTTTTAAATAAATCCTTCCCCCCCACCACCCACCTTTCCACTGTTCCTCTCTCCCAGTATTTTCAGCCAGGATTGATCTCTAGAGCAATCAGAAATCAGACGTGTGGACAGAATTTGAGGATGGTGGACTATGGCATGGAGATGTGAAAGGCTCCCAGAAGCAAGAAGGGGAGAAGCTTAAGCAGTCTTTGCTCCTCACATCGTTCAAACTACACCCTGAGTAAGTCTCAGATGGGGGAGCTGTAAAAGAACTCTTGGAAAAGACAAACGGCATCAGCATCCCCTCCTCTCTGGAGGCTGAGATTTCCATGTGCAGTCAGTGGCAGAGCAGCTAAGGGAGGCTGCAGGTGAAGGTTTGTACAGCAGGGAGGGAGGTGCAGATGTAGGGTATCAGAAGAGAGACAACATTGTATGAAAGGGGACAAAAAGAAAGAAACCAAGGGACACCATTGGGAGGAAGATGTGAGGACCCTGTGTGTATGGCTTGTTTTATTTTTTCTGAATAAATTCACTAGATCTCCTAAGATATGTACAAAATAACATGGATGCTACCTAAAGCTATTTTCAAAAGTTTGAACCATCTTGTCTGTACTCGGCACTGGTGAGGCCACACCTCGAGTGCTGTGTCCAGTTCTGGGCCCCTCGGTTCAGGAGGGATGTGGAGATGCTGCAGTGTGCCCAGAGAAGGGACTGAGGGCTCTGGAACACAAGTGCTGTGAGGAGAGGCTGAGGGAGCTGGGGATGTTTATCCTGGAGAAGAGGAGGCTCAGGGCAGACCTCATCACTCTACAGCTCCCTGACAGGAGGGGACAGCCAGGGGGGTCGGGCTCTGCTCCCAGGGAACAGGGACAGGACAGGAGGACACAGCCTTGAGCTGCACATGGGGAGGTTCAGGGTGGACATCAGGAAGAAATTGTTCACAGAAATGATGTTGGGCATTGGAATGGGCTGCCCAGAGAGGTGGGGGAGTCACCATCCCTGGAGGTGTTTGACAAAGCCTGGATGTGGCACTCAGGGCCATGGTTTAGTTGACAAGGTGGTGTTGGGTCACAGGTTAGACTCAATGATCTCAAAGGTCTTCTCCAACCTGGGTAATTCTGTGATTCTGTGAAATGTTTCAGATACAACAATCTGAAGCATACATGTGATAGGAAAATGTGAATCTAAATGACTGAAGCTGGAAGAGTTTTAAACAACCTAGGCAAGACAATTGTCCTGGGAGATGAGAATGCTAAGGCTGGGTTTGATGTGTATGGAGAAGAAGCTCTGCTTCATGCAGGGCAGTGTGACCTCTCTGTAGTGTCTGTGGGATGGCAAATACAAACCTTGCACACTTCTACATTCTGGGCAATAATTTAAGACAACTGGTTTACAAGAATGACACCTGGTTACTGAACTGCATCCTCAGAAGTGAAATAAGGTGAAGGCATTGCTAATAAATTAGGTATAATTCCTTGAACATAGGGTGAAGAGACCAAAATCTAATGGAAGAACCAAATATAAACCAGTTAGTACCCATAGGACCAGCCATAATCCCAAGTGTGAGGTCTCCAGTCTTCAGGACCAAGATTTACAGTCATTTGAAATACAGTTGTGTACATCATGTGAGCAACCATGCCCAGAAGACCTAAAAAATACAAAGTTATAATAAGATTAGAAAATGTAAATTGAGGTCATTCTTCTTTGTAGTTGTCCCTTGAACTCCTGAAGAATATTTTATGGACGATCTGAATTCTACAAAGCACTCAAAAATATTGGACATTACCATTTAAATGTATTTAATGTGTTGTGCATTTGCCACACTTGGTTCTCATCCTCTGAAAACTTCTTAGTAGTGAAATCCTGAGTTATTACAGGAAAGTGTTCCTTTGTACAGGGCACATTTCCCACAGTTTCAGAAACACTGAGTGGAAAGATTTTCAAAGCCATGCAGGTTTCTGCCCTTCCCCCACTGCTGTAAATACAGACAGATTTATCAGTTATGAGGGTGGATGAAAAAGTGGACAAACATTTACTAGAAAGTACTGCAAATCTAGGTTATGGAAGAGGCTGATATTGAACAATTTAATTTGCATTGCTCACATAGAATCAGGAGTATGCTTGTACAAGAAATCACATCTTCATTACAGATTAGGGCAGCTAGATTTGGTTTATACCTACAAATGATTCATACATAAATTTAACAGATAGGACAATTGTTCTTCCCTTTTTTTAGTGTTTCAAGAAAATTTTACTCGTGGAAGTAAACAGAATGTCCAGGATAAATTTGCTGCTTCCTGTACAGGCCCAAAACAAAAATAATATTAATAAAAGTGAATATTCATGATTAGTGGGAGAGGGGAAAGCTGCTAAGAGTTGGCAAAACTGCCTAAGGAGTTCAATAAAGCTCACATCTCTTTCTTTGAAAACAGAGAGTGGATCATAAGGATTGGTCAGATACAGGAGAAATGGGGCCTTTTCCAAGCAATTAATGGAACTGGTGATAGTGGAGATTTTTAACTGCTTGGACATCTTTCAGGGCAGTCATTAAGAAGAAAGGAGATAATCCCCCAGGAAAGGCTGGGGGTTGCACTCTGGACTACAGGGAGCTGAAAGAGCCATCTTCACATGTGTAAAAGTTAACTGCCAAGAGAAGGGAATTATCTGCTCTATTTCTTCCACATTTTCATGATCAGATATTTAATGAACTTCATTTATTTACCCCAAAAAAGAGATTGGTGAATGAACTAAATATGTGATTATGTTTAAGAGGAAAAAGTATAACAAAAAAATCTTTCATTCATAAGAAAAGGCACAAATGCATGAATATTAAATCCAAAAACATTAGAATCAGGATAAAAGCCAAACATTTTGAAAGAGAAATGCAAACTTGAGATTAATTTTTTGCTATCTGCCAGCTGTCTGACTTGCAATTAAATGTTATAAAAGATATGCTATCACCAAGTATAAATCACTTTGAACTCTGAACAGTTCTGAACATGTGAAGCAGAGCAGCATGTGCTCCACAAGAAATTCTAGTAAATAAATTAACTGTAATTGCTTTACTGCAACATTCCTCAGTAAGAATTCTATAATAGAGATTGAATCTTTCAGGTGCCTTCAGAAATCTCTGCTCCAACCTCCTCCTGCCCAGCAGAATATAATCAGACAATTCAGACCAGATTTCGCAGACTGGACTACGGAAAGTTCTTCCAAACTGAATTTGCCTAAAATCCTAAGATTAAATAGCACTGGATTATGAAACAACCTGCAGAAAATGGAAGAAAATTTTAATGACAATTCTCTATTAGCAATTACCCAATTCTAGTCCCTCTTAAAAGTGCTATTTGAATATGGCTTTCACTAATTTTATACTTAGCATGTTGGAAATAAAAAATCAAGTTATTTGGAAGAGGATGTTACTTTTTAGTCTTTGGCAACCAACCCAACAATTAAATGAAAAATGATCTAATTAAAACAATTAAGTTAGAGATAGCAAAAGCCACAAATATAAAATTCAAAATAGACCACATTAAGAAATAATTAATTGAAAATAATATTTTCCTGAAAACTTTGCTTCATTTTGTATTGTTCACCTCTCAGTAGGTATTGTAACAATTTTGAAGCTTGTTATTAACCTTCAGATGGAAGACTGTTCTGGGTGTAATTAATGGAGATGTTTAACTGTACCTGCTAACACGGTGACCACTGCAGAGAAGGCGTTGATCTTGAGCCCATCAATGACAGAGCTGTAGTAGCACATTTCTACTGACATAAGAATGTTCCCAGCCAGGAGCAGAACCACGTAGAGAAGCTCTGCTACAATAGACAGCCATAAAACCCCTGGAAACCAAATCAACAGCACTGATATTATCAGCAATCATTTTGTATTTCCACCATTTCCAAATCAACAGCACTGATTTATCAGCAACCATTTTGTATTTCCACCATTTCCTTCTCCATTTGTGTTGCTCATACAAAGTAAAACAGAAGCACAAAGGCTGTGAGGATGCTGGGATAATGAGAACATCTATGGAAGACTTCAGTGTCAATGGACACTCAAAATTGTAATTATTGGAAAAGCAGTTGCATGTTACTGCTACACAGTTAAAAGCTGACAGTGCAAGGTGGGACAGTGTGGTTTTATACTCAGTAGCTATCTTAAAATCACTGTGAACCAAAGTGAATATGAAAAGAACCAAAGTGAATATAAAAATGACCGAAGTGAATATAAAAGTGACCAAAGTGAATACACAAAGAACTGTTGATGGCTGTGAGTGCAGAGCAGCACACTGGAGCAGCAGACCCAGCTGACAGCCCAAGGGCCATGCACACACCTACACTGCCTGGGGGCTTGCTCATTCAGTAAAATCTTCCCCACAGGCTTAACTTTCAACCAGACAGGATCTGGATTTTTTTGGACAGAGAAGCCTTCATGAGCCCTGACAGCCTCCAGGTTTTGCTGAGATTCATTTCTCCAGTTATCTGCTAATTCCTCTCTTTTTGGAGATGTGGTAATTACATCTTATGCAAGAAGTTAATCCTCCCATTAAAGTCTCAGCCTGCTGTTTGACCTTTAACGTGCTGATGTCCCACAGCCAGGAGCAGGAGGCCTTCTTGTGTCCAAATCTGCAGCAGCAAGATCTGGCAAATGATCTTCCCCAAACTTTTTTGAAAAACAAATGTGTCCTGAGACACCTGGTTGCAGATTCAAGCAGTGATTTCACGTGAAGACGTACACAAACAATCATAACTTAAAAACTGAAACACTGCTGAGACACATCCTTGATTAGCAGACACCACCTAGGGCAGGAGACAGCATTTGTGTGGTGTAAAGCCCCAAATGCTGGCCTTGACAATGTCTGTGGGACTTCTCAGATTCATGGGCCATTTAGACATTAAATTCTTGGGCCAGGCTCTGTGTGGGTGTTCTTGGACATGGTTTGTTTCTCCAGGAAATCTGTCTCTGTAAAAAATTGTAATTTTCATTAGGAACTCCAGATGTTGCATTGCCCAACAGTTCTGGCTGCTCCAGCTGTGAGAGTTTGCATTTTAACATTTCTGCTCAGTGAAATTCTGAGAAATGCACTGAACAGCAGTGTGTGTGAGACCCAGGGGTGACAAATTCGGGAAGGCTCAGCCTGGTGCATCCTAAATTTGGATCACACAGCAACCACAGGCACGTGCAGAACACAAGCCTGTGTTTGCACATGCAGACTGGGAGAGATTTCTGGTTTTTAGGTCCCTAGATGCTTCTTGGCTGTCTCCACCTGGCCTGCCAGTACCTGGGACATTTACTGGTGCTGCTCAGTTGGTTTCAGCTCTAGGTCCAGCAGCAGTTTTCCTTGTGAGGAATTCTCAAGGCAGGGCCCAGAAAACACCCCTCATTTCTGTGTGACTACACCCACATCTCATTTATATTTTTTTCTCATGCTACAAAATTCTGTTGTGCTGTTAAGGCACTGTGACAAGCTGCAGCAGGGAGAAGGAAGTCTTTGGCCTTCAGACAGTGAGTATTTCTCCTTCTCCAAGGGTCTGAAATTGCATATCCAGGAAAATACTCCAGTCCCAGTATGCTGGGAAGAACGAGTTTTGGGTTTTTTCTGGACCAGCCACTTGTGAAGTGGTTGGTCTAATCACATCAGTGATGGACTGATGTTCTCATACTGGGGATCAGATGAGAGGAAAGCACACAGGAAGCTGCAGGAATGTTTCATAAGAATGTGAGTCCTTCTGTGAGAGAAGAGAATGGAAATGTCTCCTCACAGCTGTGAGCAAGGCACAGGGAGGGGATTCAGATTCCACCAAGGCTGCTTTGGTGCACAGCACATCTCCCTCAATCCCCTCAGCACACAAATCTCCTGGGTGGATGTTCACACACTGCCACTGAATTCCTGACTGCAAACATGGAGCTATGAGGAGAGAGAGGGCAAAAATATACAAATTTATACAAATTTTGACTTCCAGTATCCATATTTGAATTTCAAAAGCCATTCATATTCAAGTGGTGTGTCTTCAGAAATACAGATTGATATTGTAAGTCATATGACCTTCATTTTGAAGTTGGAAAACTAAATAAAGGACAAAAAACTCTTTGGGATTAAAGCAAGCATTTTTGAAATTAATTAATTTAATTTAATGCAGAATACTTATATTGGTAAGTGTGATCAGGAAAGTTTTGACTACAGACAAAAAATATGCATATCTACCTCGATCAGAAGTGGGAGTCAGACTGATAAAGCTTCTACATTTCTCACCTAAAAAAAAAAATTAAATCAAATTCAGGATTATTTTGTATTCTGTAATGGTCTAAAGAAATAGATTAATAGAAAGAAGAAAATGCAAAATCTACCATATAAGCAGAAAGTGAGATGATGAGAAGTTGTTTCTAATGTACACAGAGACCCTGGTACATCAACCTTCTCCTGGGGCTTAACTAGAGAGTCCTCACAGATTATTTCAGTGTAGAACCAGAGCCTGGAAGACTTAGAGAAAGGCTGTGAATTGATTTCCATGAGGTGGTAGCTGTGAAAGCCAGGAGAGGAAAATTCCTTTGCAGAACTGGCAGGCTGGATGCAATCCTCCTGTTAGGGCAGAGCTGCTCTCCTTACAGCACCAAGGCTGCTGCTCACACAAATTCCCTCTAAGCTTCATTCCAATTTCTTCCTGTAAGCTTTGATTTTTCAAACCCATATGACCTCCTGGCCCCCACACAGATGCTGTGAACAAAGCTCTTGGAATTAATTCTGCTCTGATCTGAACATGCTGGGTGTTTTTTTCCAGCTCCTAACTGCACCAAGTCAGAAAACATGAGCTTCCACACATGAACTTCCACAGCAGATGCTCAAATTACACAACCCTGGTACCCACAGCTTGGATAAAAGGTGTCTTTTGGACACGTGATTTGCTCTGATCTTTGTCATTTATCCCTTAAAACTTCATAACTTACAAGAACTTCTGGTAGAACTGGACCTTCAGGACAGGTGACTGTGAAAATATCTGCATTTTATAGCACAGGTGACAGCTGCTTTGATTTCTCTGAAGTTCTGTTCTAGCTGTTACTTGTAAACTGATCAGGGCAATAAAGGGAGAAACTTAATATTGATCTGGTTTTACAATAAATGCTTGAATTCTTGAACCCTTATACAAAAATCCAAAATTAACTAGAAAGTTTCTGTGATGGCAAGCTAATTTCATTCTAATAATATTTACATATGCAGAGTGAGACCCAATTAAATGCCACACTTATGGCCAGTAAGTCTCTGTATCATGTTTTAGAAGGATGAAAATAATCCTCTTCTGCTTTGATTTATGCAAGGTGAGATCACAGTAAGAAAGTAGAAACACTTGTGCTCAAGAGGAAACCCAGGAACTAATTTAGATCCCACAAATATATTAGTGCAAATGATTAAAAAAAAACAGTCTGCGTTTTTTATGTTGCCATAGGGGATCAGAAGGAATAATTTAAAACAAGTATGTTCATTTTTGACTAACACAATAAAAACACTGGAGAAATGAAATTCTTCCCTGTTAAAGTAATTTAACTTGCAGTTATGGTGAGTAGAATAAAAATCAAATAATCTTCATCTGTACCACAACCAAAAATCAAATCAGCTAAATCAAAACCTGACCTGTCACGCTAATATTCTTCGCAGAATTTATTAGGAATTTTTTAGGAATTGGCTAGCCATTACCCTCTAATGTCCCCTTTACCAGAGAAGAACAACTTTTTAAGGATACAAACCCCATAAAATATGTCAGCAATAGCGAAGCAGAGGGGAAGGGCACACCAAACAAGTCGGAAGAACTGTGATTACTTTATTAAGCAAATTTCCATGGGTTTACTCACCATCTTCATTTATCATTTCTTCACAGGAATACCAGATCCCAGCATGGAACTTTTTCTCCACGAACTTGTCATCCCCTGTCTCCCAGATGTACTGCACAGCCTGGCTGCTGTTGCCGTCGGGGCTGTTGAAGCGGATGCAGAGATCCCCTTTGCTGTCTCCTTTACAGAAAGGTTTGGCAACTTTCCTGGTCCCTTCACACCAGTAACTGCTGCTGAATGCTGTGATGGAGAAGACTAAAGAGAGGAAACTCAGGGAAAATGCTGCTGAGGCTCTGTGCCGCCCGTCTGCCTCTGGGATTGAGGCTGGCATCCTCCAGAGCTGCACCAGCAATTATTCTAGAAACTCCCTCTTGTAAATTCATGCATCCATCTGCCTGATAAAACACCTGCCTGCATTCACCATACCATTCTTCATCCCTCTCAGAAAACTGTGCTAGCTTAGGAGTTTAAGACAGAGAGCAGAGATCTGGGCATGGCCAGAAATCATGTGGCAGGGGAGATTAAGAATAAAGCACAGTGTTGCTTGGCAGCAATGTATTGTGAAAGAAATATGAGGATGTGTGACAATAAATGATACTTTGCCCCATACACAGAACACAGAAGCATTGGAAGTACCCCAGTGTGCAATCACTAAAGTTTTATTTATACAAACAAAACATGCCTGTTTACCTTGATCAGAGATGGAGTCAGACTGATGGAATCTATCTCTTAGCTAAGGAATAAACAAAATCTCACAGTTCCAAATGCTCCTGTAACACTGAACACTGTTTAAATTGAATACAGGTGTGACTCTTACTATTAAAAAACTCCTAAGGAGCTAAAAGTGGTTGGTCAGCTACAGCATCTCACAGCATGCAGCACTAGAAAGGTGACTGCCCATGTTCAGAGTTCCACCAGTGACAAATAAAAGTGATAAATTACCTAACTTTGCTCTTGGTGGTTTCCTGAGCACTGTCTAGTTTCCCTCCATGAACACATAACACAAGTTTTGCCCAAGTGAGGTGAAACATTAAAAAAAATGCTGAATTATCCTTTTTTTATATGTTCATCTTCTCTGTGAAATAGCGTTTCTTTTTCCTTCACCTAGGAAACATTTCCCACCAATTGTTTTTTCTGCCTGTTTGGTGATGCAAGCAAGTTATGAAAATAAGCAAAAGGAGCTGGGGTGTTAGTAATCCCCTGCTTCATTTTACAACTGTAAAGTCCAGACATGTTCCCTGGGGGAGAATGGTTCCACAGGACAGACACTGAAGTCACATATGTATCTTCTAATGAAAATTATTTGGATTTTCAAGGCAACTCTCTACCCAAAGATGTCAGAGCTGGGGAAGCAGATGAGTCCCAGGATGAAACTCAAGGATAACAGAATAAATGCCTGCTTTAGGTGGTTGTGAAGAGCTCAGCTTACAGAGCTGGCCAGCAGCAGGGTGCAAGACCAGGTCTGGTCTACAAAGGCAGAGCAAATCTCACAACCCAAAAAACAGATGTAGCTCGAGCTAGGAGTTATTTTTTCTACATCTTTCTCTCATTTTCTTTGTCTCATCTTTGTGCATTTTTACAAGGGTGTAGCACTTGTGAGAACAGAGGTGGGAGCAAGTGTGAGAGCAGGAGGGAGGGAGGGAGGAATGGGGGGAAATCCTTCTGAGGTTTAAACACTTACCTGTGTTCCTGTTCCTGTGAGTAATCTGCATATGGCTGTAATTAAAAATATTTTGAGGCCTGTGAAGCCATTGATACCTTCTGGATGACAACTGCAGTCTGAGATGTTTCACAGACAGTTTTTTGCTCATGCCCAACATAATTTCCAAATCAATTTTTCGTGCAAGAATGCTCTGTTTAATAGGAGAAATGGATTGCACGACTATTTATTGGTTAGTTCTGTCTGAACTGTGAAAAAAGAAAGAAAGTAAGGGAGGAGCAAATCGATTTGCTGGACCTCCCTTCAAGCAAAGTGTTCCATGCAGTGATTTTTGCTGGAATAAAGTTGTGTAAACCAAATATTTGCAGGTAACACCAAAACAGCCACGATCCACCTGGCAGCTGAAGCTTTGAAGAAAACACTGAACATCACAAGAATTGTAGTAAAACTTAACTGCTGGCAACATAACTTTTTTCACTTTTAGATTCTCCCTGATCCTGCACTGGCTGTGCACATTTTACAAAATGTGATAGAAATGTGTAAAACCAACTTTTACTGAGCTGCTTTGTGACAGACAACCAGAGATGCCTGCTTCCTACACAAAGCTTTTCTTTGTCCTAAGGTGTCCTTTATAGGTTCCATGAGGTGTGCATAAATATATATGTGTATATGTATGTATATATGTGTGTGTTTTTGTGGAGCTGGATTGCATTCTGGAAAAATCACTGGCAAAATTCCTGTGGAGCTTCAAGGCACAGGATCAGCCCTTTAATGTTTTAATAGTTTTCTGACTTCTTATTGGCTAATGGACAAGCTACAGTAAGCAGAGTGGCTGTGAAGTTTAGACTAAGCTCTCTCTTCCTCTAATCAGAAAAACCAAAACGTAGTTGGAGTCTAGCAAGGCTAAACACATCAGGACACTTCCTCACTTATTTGGAAAGCAGATTCATGGAACAGTGGCATTCATAAAAGAAGACATTTTTACTTCTATTTTTTTATTTTATTTTTAATTTTTTTTTTAAATATAATTGATCTATAGAGTGAAATAGCAGCACATTGGGAACAATTTTATTCAAATGGGCATGGTGACACTTTTTGCTCTCTATTCCAGCATGGGACTCTGGTCCAGGATACCTCCAACATCTGCCAGCTCTCTCATGATATTGTTTCTTATGAAACAGGTAAGCCAATTCAATCCTTAATAATGGACAGTACAAAAGAGAATTCCTAGCACGCAGCATTTTAACTGTCACAAGCAACATGTTTGTACCAAAACTCCTTCTGACATAGCAATTTCTTTTTATTACTAATTAGTCATGAGAAACAACACTACAAAGCTGTAGGGTTTTATATTAGAACTCTCTCTGACTCGATCATTTATTACAATTTTATTCTATTAATCCTCATTCATACAGTGAGTAAATTAGGTTTACAGCCATTTACACGATCACTTTTCATACCAGTATTGATCAGTATTGAATTATATTTGTCTTTCAGTTTTCCTACCAGATAAAAATACTATTATAAATCATGTTTATTTTCTACTGTTTCTTCTCTGTTCTAAACCCAGCTTTGATTTGTTTCTGGCACTACTTTTTAGCCTCTGACTTGTGAGCATTGAATTTCCAATTTGTGAAATCTGTAAAGTTGTTCTGCACCTCACCTTCATACAGAAAGCAAATAAATCTGTATGAGATTTCTGCCTTTATTTCTTGTTGAGATCCACTAAACCATTTTTTTCCTAAATCTTTCTATAATTCTAAATGCTTACTTCTTACTTTATAATTTGGAAGGGCTTTAGGTATTTAATGAGAAAATATCTCAGTGTAATTCACTTAAAGGAAATTTTCACGTAGGTTTTTAGTGATTCTTATTCATTTATTAATATCAATCTTGATTTGAATAATTTTTTAAAACCATTACTGGTATTCGGAAAAATTCAATTTAACCAAATAAAATTCACACACACATTTAGGGTACGTTTCTATGAAGTGTATGGGCATCTGGACAATAAACTGAAAATAAAAAGTATTTCCATCCACTCAATCTCCATTTTCTTGGGTTTCTAAGAAAGTGGGTTGCAGCTGTATGTGCTGTAGAGCCCATACCTGTGTTTCTAACATTTTTATTAAGAAAAAATTACCAGGAGACAAATCCTTTTCTTTTTTTTTTTTAAAGAAAATATTCCTAATATTTTCTCTAAAATCTAGAGCTTCTCTGCTTAGACCTTCTGTTTATAGAACTGAAACAACTCTCAGATTTGTGAGACACCTTGGCCAAAGCATTAATTCCATCAGTGCTAACCGAAAATCTCCCAAATACTTCTGTGAGATCAGAACTTTGCTAGACTAATCACAGTGAATTAATTTGTCATAGTGGTTCTTGCAACTTGTTTAAAGAAATATGTGCTATATTTCTTTATATTTGACTTCATAAGAAAGAAACATTGCAAGGAATAACAGCCATAAATCACTATATCTGTATTTTCTATCAAAAACCTCTATAGATAGGAAAAATATCCATCAGACTAAATCCAGATCATGGCTGAAGGAATGAATAAATATTTTTCAGCTTTTATTTTTAGTTTATGCCTAAATTTAAGGGGCTTTTTTCTGTCCATAAGAGCATAGTCTGAACAAACAGAAACATTTCATTTCACTGCTAGCTTAGCATAAAAAATTAAAAGGGTGAAATTCTGACTGTACTGGTCAGTTATGAAAAACTTAAATTTAAACTGGTCTGCAACCAAATAGAATCCATTTCCTAAATGAGAGCTTCAGGCAGCATTTTCTTCTGAATCCAACATATTTCTAAAGAGTGATGTCTTTTTGGTGCAATCTCAATAAATGGCCAGACACTTCCAGGGAATTTTGATTGAATTTCCTCATGGGTGAACTTCAGCACAAGCAGGGGCCAGGCTGGCGGGCTGAGGCAGTTCCTTTTTTACCAAAAAAAATTTCAGACAACCTGAAATTATGTCCAGTGTAGGGCAAAAGATCATGGACCTTCTGGGCTTCTGTCTTGGACACTGGAGTTGAATTTTCCCAAGTCACAAGTCCTGTTTAAAAGCAGTGGCCAAATGGCAACTGAAACACAAACAGATCAAAAGCTGCGTGTTTCCACTGGCTGAGATCATGGGAAATTTCCCTGGAAGTTTGTGTTTGTGCCATGGAACTTGCACTGTAACCTGAAACTCAGATCATGATGGAACTTTCCTGGGATTTGCAATCACCACCTGTCCCAGCCACAGGGAGCACATCCCATCCCTGGCAGTGTCCAGGGCCAGGCTGGATGGGGCTTGGAGCAGCCTGGGACAGTGGGAGGTGTCCCTGCACATGGCAGGGGGCTGGAACAGGATCTTTCTAGTCTTTAAGGTCCCTTCCAGCCCAACATTTGTGTAATTCTGCTGTTCTGTGACTTGGCTTTCTCCCACATGACAAAACCAGAAAAAGCCTCCTCATTTGCAGCAGTGATTTCTGTGCTCCTCATGCTGCCCCAGCTGGGAGCACCCTGCTCCTGAGAGACCCCGAGCCCCTCTCTGGGAACCACGGATGGCAGGACACAGAGGCAAGCCTGCCTCTGGCTTTTTGTTGGCTCCTTTTCACTTAAACAGACACAGAACATCAAGGTGTTTCACCTCCTTCATTTCCCCTTCCCTCTAAAGGCTCATGCCTTATTCCCAGACTCCTTGGTTTGCCTTCCAGTGGCAGCTCAGAGGTATCCTGCAAAATCCTCATTCTTGTGAGCCAGTCCCAAGGGGAAAGGCATGAGCCTGGGTCAGGGTTGGATATCAGGGAAAGGTTTGTCACCCAGAGGGTGCTGGCACTGCCCAGGCTCCCCAGGGAATGGGCACAGCCTGAGGCTGCCAGAGCTCCAGGAGAGCTTGGACAAAGCTCTCAGGGACAGGGTGGGGTGTTGGGTGTCTGTGCAGGGCCAGGAGCTGGGCTGGGTGCTCCTTGTTTATCCTTTCCAGCCTGGGACATTCTGTGACTCTCACAGGACAGTAAATAACTCTCTAAAAATGTTGCTCATACAGAAAAGCCTTAACAGGATGGCCCACTGCAGAAAAGACTGAAATCTTCTACCTAGGGCATCTGCATCAAACATTTTCATACCAAGAAGGGAATGAAAGCTGATTTTCCTCATTCCCAGGCACTGCCAGCATTCTTCAGCCTTTCTCTCTGTTGATGTCCTTTCCCCAGGGTGGAGGCCCCTGCACACTGAATAGTCATGTACAAACAGCAAGATTGCTTTTTTTCAGCCAATTTTTTGGTAGTCCCTCTGTAAGTATCTGATGATCAATTCACAAATTGCTGCCATTCAAGCCATCATGGTTTCCTGTTGAATATCTGTTTATTATTTCTTTGAATACATAAACTGAAAGAGATTAGATCTTAAGTCTTTTAGATCAACCATTAAGGACACTTGGTGCGGCCACAGTTACTCTGTGAAATGTTTCATTTTGATCATTTTAAATATGTCCTTCTAACTATACTTAAAATTATTTTTTCAGGTCAGCTGACAGCTCTTAACTTTTTTTTTAATGTCAGCTGAGGCTCTGATTCTGTGTAGACTTGATTTTTGTCATCAGAAAGTTTCATAACAGAATACAATTTTATCTCACAAGTATTCACATTGATATTGACCAGGTATTGGCTATGTGACCGTACCTGCACATTTGAGGAGATGGACAATTCCATCAGGAAGGGATGTGGAACTGTCATTTAGCTCCTCACTCTTGTTGAGTGAACTTCTCCATGAGTGTGTACCAACCTCATCTCCAGGAATGGAACCAAAGCAGCTGCCAGGCAGCCACTGCGAGGTTTCCTTTGGATTTCCTTGGCTCTTCTGATGCCTTAAGTTTGAGCTTTCATATTTCCAGACTCTGCACTGCATTGGTGTGTGACTCTGAACTCCATACAAAGTGGCAGCAAGTTCTCCTCCCAGCTCAGGCACACAAAACAATCCTTTGCCAGCCCCACAACCAAGGACAGCGCTGCAGCTTCAGCCCCAAAAAGTGCAACCAGCAGCGAATGGAGGAGAGAATCTGGGAGGATGGGACTGCAGAAGCTGGAGCTGCAATTGGACAATGAAGGCCAAGATGGAAATGGACCCAAAGTGATCCAAGTGTGAGAACTCGTGACTCGGATCCATCTTGGGTCCATCTTGGCTGGAGCCACGGCCGGGCTCTTGCAGTGCCCAAGGTGAATCCTTTGAAGGGCTTTTAATAAATCCCTGCTTTATTCCTTTAGCCCTGCCCAGCCTCTGCTCCAGGTAACTCTCCAGGCACCAGTTTACACATTTGTTTATCAGAAACTGGAGTGTTCTTCCTTCCACCCAGCAGTCCTGGCTACAAATGCGTCATCTCCAAGCCTCTGCCACTTCAAGCGAGGTTCACTGACCCTGGGGTGCCTGAAGAATCTCCCCTGGCTCCCAGAGTTTTGAGGCCCACAGGAGGGAAATGTCAAGATGCTTTTTTATTTTGGAAACATGCATTCCTTTCTCATGGTTGCTGTAAATATTCTCTCCTTATCTTGCAAGCCCATCCATGGAAGAATGATTATGGTCCTTCTACTCCCTCAAGCTTAAAGTGGGATGTCTGCAAATTAGCTGAGAGACTAAAAGCAGAGTATTGAGCAGGCAACATTTTACACAGCAAAAAAATGCATGAAATAGTGATCCTGCATAAGAGCTAGCTCATCAGAACACTGTTCTTGTTTTGAAAGTAAATAAATATGATTTTCTTCATTGAAATAAAAATGAACCATAGGTTTAAAGGAACAAAGGTGAAGTTCACAGCCATATATTGTTCTGGTAATAAATCTCAGCCCTTGGCATATCACCATGGTCAGTCAACATCAGGAAAACTGCACATGTGTTAAAGGCAGTTTCAAAGAAAGGGTGTAGTCCAGACAAAAAGAAATTTATTTTCCTGAAGAACTAAAAGGTATCTTTTCGTAAAAAGATTGTTTAGAAAACTTATATTTAGTTTGCTCTCCAAAATTAGAATCGGTAACATTTTACCCAGTAATGAATTTTCATTTTTGGTGACTTCTAGTGACAGTAATCTTTGACAGCTGTGGCCTCTCAAAGCCCTGGTTTAAGGAGAGCAGGGGTTCTATTGCACAGAGAGGGCCTAGGATGGGGCTCTTTTCTATGGATAAATAATGATCAAGTCATCATGCTAACACTGAGCTGTTAGCAGCATCTCCCATTATCCTTTCTGAACTGCTTTGCTCCTAATAAGGCATTTCTTCACCCAAATCACCAAGTGTTTTTGCATTTAATTCTTCTGGTTTTTAACCATTGCTTTCCTAAAGAGAAATTATCAGCCATGGCCCTCTTAAAGACCTCTGCAGTCAGTGTTGTATGATAAGGATGTGTCTGTCATTTTATTATGTGGGAAATCTAGAGGGCAAAGCCTCTTCTCACCTATGGATGCAAGAAGAAAGCAAAAAGGTGCCCTATTGAGGCAAAAAGGGCAACACAGTGTGAATGGGCAACTAAACTAAAACTTACAAAAGTGTTGCTTAAAAAAAGAAGGAAGGGAGAAGAGGAATGGAAAGATGTGTATGGCACAGTTGCAGCTGCTGGTAAAATAAGAGGTCTGTGAAATGCTGAGCAGGAGTACAGAGGAAAGATAAATAGCATTGCTTATTTATTACTGTTTTATTCAATTGTTTTTTGCTGTATTACTCAACCAGGAGTGCTTGATTACCTTTAAAAATATTTTAAAACCAGAAAGCTCTTTAGACCTTTTTTACCTACCATTCCTCCATTGTCCTCTCCTCTCCTCTCCTCTCCTCTCCTCTCCTCTCCTCATTTCTGTGCTCAGACCAGAATTTCTTATAATAGAAAGAAACTTGTTATTAAGGACTAAAAGGTTCTAACTGATTTTTCTCATGTACAGTATTTTCACTCCCAGGCCAAAGGTTCTCTGCTGGAAAAAACCACTACTGGATGGAACAAATATAAACAGAAATGCTTGAAGATGCTGCAGGAATCGTCTGTAGATAGTGGTAAGGAATTAAGCAATGAAGAAATTCATTGAGTAACACTGACAAATATGCAAATATTGTCTTACTGTATGTCTGTTCCTAAGTTCTAAATGTAGAACAATTCACCTGACACAAATATTAGCCTAAAGTCCTTTGTTTACTCTCCTGTCTCTGTGGTTTTGGATGCTTCAATGAAGAGCAGGACACCTACAGTGTCTCCTCCTGAATTCATGCCTCCCTCCTTTGATTGGGTGCTCAGAGTCTTCTGCTGTTTGCCAAAAGGGGACTTCATAATCCATCATTATTTCACTCCTAAATGTATAAACTCTGCTCAGCTGGGAATCTGACTTCAGGAAAGGATGGCATGGGTTTGGTTTGAGTGGTTGGAGAAGTCCAAGGTGTGGCTAGCACAGAGATGGCTGCTGTTCACCAGGGAAAGGTGAAAAGGGAATCTCTGCTCTCTGTTTTGGACTCATAGGCAGGCATTGAAAGCACCCTCACCAAATTTGTTGGTGACTGGGAGGGGTCAGAAGTCAGAGCCATTTGTGGAAAATGAGGAAGGGGAAAACACAGAAAGCCAGAGAAAAGAAGCTTCCATAAGTTACTGACTCTGTGACTACAGTCAAGAAGGCAAGGAGAGAGTGATGAGGACTGCAGAGGGGACAGAAGGTTTTCTGGAAAGCAGGGAAAGCAAAGCATGCATCAGCTCAGGCAGTACACCTGCAGGATGGCTTCCAACTAATGCTGAAGGAAAGAAAGGAACAGTAGAGAGCAGCTAGAACTCAGTAGCCTGTGGTGAACACCTGGTGTGCAGAAAACATTAGCATGATCCAAAAGAAGATTGTATTTTGCCAGGAAAGCGGGGAATGATGGCTTTGGTGGCAATTAGAATTCAGCCAGGTGACCTGGCAAGATATTAGAGGGCAGTAGTGGGTAATCAAGAGAACTGCACGGCCTCAGAACTTCAGCTTTCATGAAATTGGGAAAAAAAAAGGTATTTTTATTCTGGCAGCATCCCCAGTCCACACTAGAACAAACAGAAATTGGGGAAAAGAACAATAAAAATGCAGCTATAAATGTCAGCAGCTACACAGATCATAGTACAGATGCTTAGCCTCAAAGGTACAGCAGAATATGTAAGAATGCACATCCTGTGCTCTGTATTTTGGCAGCAGCACTCCAAAAAGATGCTGGTGAGATAGCACAGAGATATCTTGCTCCCTGTATTCTTCTTCCCACACAAGTTTCTCAAAGTATTGCTAAGCATTATGGAAAATAATTTGGGATATTCTCTTCTGGTTTAGGATGAGCAAAAGCATTAAAGTTAAGAGAGAAGGACTTCGGTGTTATCCTAAAAAAAGACAGAAACTAAGCAAGACACTAGGGCAGCCATTAATGCACTTTATTTTATGTTGCTGTCACCTGCCTGCACCATTTCAATTCTGCATTATCAAATGTTTTATCTTAACCTTCCATCCTGTGAGTGATGTGATAACTGTGAAGATTAAAACTGAGGTACTCTAAGATATTACCAGAGATGTAATCTCTGGTAATAACTCTGGGAATAAGAGACATTGTCCAAAGACTTAAAGGAGTCACTGTGAGAAATGGACAGAGGTGAGAACTGATGTCACAAGGAAAGGTGGGAGAGGTGGGAAAGGTGGGAAAAGTGGAATATCTTCCATTCTCTGCATGTACCAAACCAGTGAAGGATGACATGCCTGGAATCTCACTGTTACATTTGGACCACGGGGGCCTCAGGATCATACAACCATAAAATCCCAGAATACCCTGACCTGGAAGGACCCACCAGGATCACTCAGCCCAGCCCCTGTCCCTGCACAGACCCCCAGCAATCCCACCCTGAGCATCCCTGGTGTCCAAGCTCTCCTGGAGCTCTGGCAGCCTCAGGGCCGTGCCCATTCCCTGGGGAGCCTGGGCAGTGCCAGCACCCTCTGGGGAAGAACCTTTCCTGATACCCAACCCAAACCTCCCCTGGCACAGCTCCAGCCATCCCATGGGTCCTGTCACTGTCACAGAGCAGAGCTCAGAGCTGTCCCTGTGCTGTCCCTCAAAAGGAATCTGCAGACCCTGGTGAGGTCTGACCTCTCTTCCTTGTGATTTTAAGCAATGCACATCTCATAGTGGAGTGCAGAGCCTTCAGGTGATGCATGGTCTCAGGGAAGAAGGGCAGCTCCTGTTTCTGCATTGCACAGTCAATATATAATGTTTATCTACAATATCTTGTTTCTCTGGAGTAGTTTGCAGGTTACCTGGAGCAGTACAAAATGGTTTCCATGACTGTCCATTGTCTGGACAACTTTTTGTAAAACTTTTATTTGCTTCTCTCCCCAGGAGTACATTGCAATGGGACATTTGATCAATTTGTTTGCTGGCCTTACTCACCCCCAGGAAATGTCTCTGTTCCTTGTCCTTCGTATTTGCCATGGCTGGAAAATGGTAATGTGGAAGTGGTAACTTGTCCTGGAGTTTGTGCCAGGAATTCAGCTAAAGCACAGGCGGTGCTTGTCTGTCTCGTCCTCTGAAGTGGATGAGGGAGAAGGAGTCTCTCCTCTTTCTTCCACTGCTGAACTGAGGCACAAAATAATTTTTGATGTTGTTCACTCTTTGTCTCCACCTGTGCATGTCACAGCTCTGTCTGCTGTGAACATTTGCAAGGTCATGTACCCACACTGCCAGGGCTTTATTTGTAGGAATAGATTCAGGGTTCAGCTTCTGAGCTTCAACTTCTGGGGTTCCCACTGATCCCAGACACGATTCCAGAAAACTGGAAGAGCCAAACCCAGGGGTGTTCCCAGCACCTCCAGTGGTGTGGGGAACAAGCCAGCCTTAAAGCAGCCTTTTCCTGCAGGGAATGCAGCAGGGGGGCTCTCAGGAAGGGGGAAAAACAACTTCAGGAGCACAAGTGTTGAGGACCAAACAAGATTCCCATAAAGAATGGAAGGGCACTGCTAGCAGCACAGAGCAGCACTTCTGAATCCTGCTCAACACCTTTCTGAGCTGCTTTTCTAATTCCACTTGGAGGGACCAATTCTGCCCCAATCCTTTAATTTCTGGGAGACTTCTACCAGCTGCTTATCCCAGCTTTCTGCAGCCCAAGCCACACATGGTTTGTTCTTTAGTATAATTTATCCTTTTTTTATGCTAATAAGCATTAAGATACCAACTTTCTATCTAATCTCCCAAACTGCTTCTGCCAGCCATTTAGAACAAACCCAGCTCTTCATAATAAACAAAAGCATCTTGCCTCCATGGAATGGAGACTCTTTTTTTTTTTATGTCTGAATTTCTACAAAAGCAAGATTTCTGATCACATTTTATGAATGGTTTAAGGTTTTTCCCAGTGTCTAATATTCATACAGAGCTCCTGCTCCATCACAACAAACTGTGATCCCAAAGCAATTCCCTCAGCTCTGAGCTGAGCAAAACACATTGTTCAGATATGTTCTGAGATATTCTGATTGTTGCTACCACCCTTAAACACTTTCAATTAAAAAATGATTGGAAGAGCTCAGGTCTGATCAGAAATAAATGGAAGGCAGCTGTTGAGGACAGCATCAAACAAACATCAGCCAGGGTCCCCACACCACTCCTCTGATGCTATGGGCAAATTCTTAATTAGGATAAATTGGGACAATGCAGTGAAAACCAAGAAAACTTCATCAGTTCAGCCCACCTGCTGAAGGGGCCCCAGAGCACAGAAATGAAACACCAGCCTGCAATATCAGGTGTTACAGAGGAAGGGCTTTAATCAAATCCTGGCCTATGAATTACCTATTCATGAGTTTAATGAGGAAAAATTAATGAAGTGAGATGTAGGCTTCTCTTTTGGATGTACTGTGTGAGTTTTCTTGTAAAAACCAGGTACATTCTGGGAATTTATTTCTCCTGGATTACATTCCTACTTTGTCCTATGTAAATATAAAAAATATATTGACAAAGACAAAGGAAAAGTGGGTTTTATTCATTTTTTTGAATATGAGTGGTGTAGAGTCTGTTGTGGAGGTGTGAGGCAGAAATATTCAAACGTGTATGAAAAATGAAATCTCTATTTTGACCTTTTAAACTAAAACTCTGTTTACTTTCAGGAAGTGTAGGACATGTATACAGAGTCTGCTTGGATGGAGGGATTTGGCAAACAAAGGAAAATTCCACAGACATTTGGCGGGATAGTTCAGAATGTTCTGAGAAAAATCATTTCCAAAAAAATGTAAGTATGTTTTATATTACAGTTGAAAACTTTAATCTTCTTAATCCTTTCTTGAGTAACTGACAAAACATTTCCATTTAATACCTGCAAAGGATCTTCAGATTTCATTTAAATTACCAAATGGAAAGCTGTTATTTTATTTATAAGAAGCAGAAGAGAAAATATTAAAGAAGGGGATTCCTGCTTTAGATGCCACAAGTTATTTTCTGTTCAGAGTCCAGTGTTCACATGTGTTGATTTTCTCCTAATAAAATATAAGAAACACCACAACTTGTCAAGCAAGTGAGCATCCCAGCATCCCCCCAAATCACATTAGTCTGTGGAAGTCAGACAACTTCCCTTCTGAGCCTTTCAGCATTTAATGAGCTGTTAATTGGTTATTTCAAAGTTAGCTGGTCAGAGACTGGAGGATTCACCCCAATCTAATGCCATCCTTCCTGTATTTCTCATATTGCATCAGGCCAGGGGCTGGACTTTGTCAGCCAAACTGCTTTTGCCATGGAGTTCAGCTTAGCAGATGTCAGAATTAGGTCTCTTAGGTAAGCATTATTACCACTGTTTTTTACTTTTTAATGCTGACTGAGTGCTGTTTCTTGCTTTATCAAGTAACACTGCCTTACTGATTAGTTATGAAACATTATTAGTTTAGTACCTATGTGTATTACTACATTTTTACTAAGCTCTCTACGTAGTAAGTACATTAATTTCCAAACTTGCAGTTTATTTATGCAAATGTAATAAGTGTTCATAAGTTCTGAGTGTTTGTCAAGGTTTGTTGACCATTCTGGATAGCATATTTGTTTCTTCAAGACAAGCAGACAATTTCTTTAATCAGCTTTCCTACCAACACTAAATGTGGGCTTGTACCTCTTTGTTTTATTTAATTGGCTGAAAGTTTGAATAGTTGAAAGGTAGATATAAGCAGCTAAAATAGAAAAAAATGTTAGGAAAAAGAAATGTTAAATTGGGCAAACTGTGCAGGGCCAGGAGCTGGACTTGAACAATCCTTGTGGGTACTTTGCAACTTGTGATGTTCTGTGATCATCTATGAAAGTGTGAGTAGTTCCCTTCCTCTCTGAGGTCTTATTTGCCATTCAAAGACATTCAAGACAGCTCTAAGTTAATAATTATTTTTCCCTTTGAACTCAAGGAAGTCAGTGTGTTTCAGTGGCTCTGGACAGAGCTGGCTCTGGCTCTCCAAGCTGTGCAGACACAGCTGCTCAGTGGCTGAGTGTCCAGCCCACACAGGCTCTGGTGTGCAGCCCCAGGGAGTTGATGCTGCAGCTCTTCCCCCACCAGCATCCCCTTGGTGCATGGAATCGTGGCAAGGATCAGCTGGGGTTTGGACTAACAATGGTGTTTGAGCAGGAGAAAGCTGGGAACAGTCTGGGAGTGCCTTTGTATTTAAAAAGAAACTCTGGGTGTATGTCTTTGTCATACACTGATTTCAAAGGCAGTGCAGAGAGCAGGGATCAGAATCCTGCCCTGGCTCCCTGAAACTCAAAGCAGGTGATCCCTAAAGTTTCTGAGCTGTGTTTCTGCTCTGTCCCCCTGCCCACATAACACTTTTTTCTTCTTTGTTCCCAGGAAGAAGAACATAAGCTACTCACCACATTACAGCTGTTATACACCATAGGATATTACTTTTCCCTCATCTCATTGGTATTAGCTCTGCTTATACTTTCTTTACTCAGGTTAGTACAAATTTACATGCATTTTAAACATACAGAGACCTGTACTCATATTCTTTTTTTTTTTATGAAATTGAAGTTATTTGGTTACCTTCCAGCCTTCCAGTACCTGAAGGGGCTACAAAAAAGCTGGGGATGAGCTTTGGACAAGGGCATGGAGTGATAGGACAAGGGGGAATGGCTTTAAGATGAAGATGGTAAATTTAGATTAGATATTAGGTAGAAATTCTTCACTGTGAGGCCCTGGCACAAGTCACCTGCCCCATTCCTGGAAGAATTTAAAGGAAAGTTGGATGGGCCTTGGAGCAACCTGATCTCCTAGAAGGTGTCCTTGCCCATGGCAGGGGGAGAGCGTGAGATGGGCCTTGAGATCCTTTCCAACCCAAACCATTCTGTTGATTCCATGTAAATAACTTTTATTCTTTGAAGGAGCAATACAATTGCAATTTCTAAGCAGAAACCATTGATGGCAACTATATGAATAGAACAATTGTTTTGCTGGATTTTTGTTGGTTTTTAGAAATTTTATTTCTGCAAATCAGATACATTCCAGAGGATTCATACATTATTTTTTCATCCCACAGAAAACTTCACTGCACAAGAAACTACATCCATATGAATTTATTTGCATCCTTCATCTTGCGTGCTGCAGCAGTTCTTATCAAAGACTCTGTGTACTACAATATTTACTCAAAAAGACCAAATGATGAAACTGGATGGATATTATACCTCAGCCCAGAGGTAATGTGTTAGTTCATAGCTAATATTAAATTAGCTTCTAGTGGTTATAACAGTTACAGTTTTGGAAGTTTGCCCTAGAGCATCAAGTGTTGAGGTGTTTGTAAGTTGAGCTTTGGATGCTGAAATTTTGTTGATAAAAATTGGGGTAATCAAAATGAAATCCTGATTTATTTTGAGATAAGAGATTTATTTTAAATTAATAGAAAGAATATATTAATTCATTGTAATATTTAGAAACAGTCACTTAAGCAAAAGAACTCACACCTTGTAGCCTTCAGAAAGAAATTGCTGTGTTTGTTTGGCACTTATTTACATCTTATTTATGACTACTATGAATAAATTATTCTTGTATGTTGTTGTAGGAATAGAGCTTGCCCATGTTAACAAGGAAAATTGTCTGCAAGATGTTAATGATGACTATTATTTTAACAGCTCATCAGTAAAAACTCTCCCATGCAGATCATGACATCTGTATTTACAATGACTCCTGGTCTCTCATTCCTACAGATTGTAATCATTTGCAGGACTGCCCAGTTTTTCATGCATTACTTTGTTGGGGCAAATTACTTCTGGCTATTGGTAGAAGGAATTTATCTGCACACATTACTGATAACTGTGGTGCTCTCTGAAAGAAGACTGTTACAGACATACATTGTGATAGGATGGGGTAAGTCCAGAACTGCTTCCAAGAACTGATTATGTGGTGCTTTGCTGAGTCAGTGGAGGATATTTTGTAAAGAAGGAAAAAAAAATCTGAGATTTGTTTTATTCGTTAGTTTTGAAGCCAGCAATTGTAAATGGAGATATGTCAGCAGTGGTACATTGGCTGCAGTTCAGCTTGAGCTGCAGATACAGGAAATCAGGGAATTGTTTAGTAGGAAAACAGATGTCTGGTGGGCAGAACAAGAAGAAATTTCCTTACATTGGGCTGTATATTGTCGTCACTGAATATTATGGTATACCTGCAACTTCATTTCCTCCCTTTGTAATAGAACACCTCTATAGCAAAAGTGCCAAATCATTAGCAATTTTCATTTAAATGCTCCCCTTCCCAGCTCACCTGAAAGTTCTAAGGTTTACTTTAAGTTAGGAGACAATCTGAAACACTGCTTGAGTCAGGTCTTACATTTCAGGCATTATCCATGAAATAAAGACAATTTAAAGGTAATTACTTTTGGGGATCCTTCTCACCATCCATGCCAGATTTCTCTGTTCCCTCTCACTTTCCTCTTTAAAGGGCCCTTGGCTGTATGAGCACACAGGCTGCTGATGCACCAACACCACTGTCTTCCATGTGTTTTTAGTGTTGTTCCATTCTTTCATCATCTCTAAATCCCTCTGTTGCTTTGATCACCAGCTTGTTGGAAGGGGGATCAGTTATTTCATTCCTTGTTCAAACTGCAATGGACAAGTCTGTTAGGGAATTTGCTCCCTACCAAAAGAGTATTAATAATGATAATAACAATAATAATGATCATTTGTCTGTTGGTCCTTGTCCATTGTTCGCACCACATTCACCAATTTTCTAAAGGCTGTGCCCACAAATCAGCTTTATGTTTTATTTATGTTTATTACAATCCCTGCTAAGTTGGCACACATCTTACAGACATGTGTAGTTCCACTGCTGCTGAGGCAGCAGGGCTCACCCAGGGCTCACACTGACATTTCCTCAGCTGCTGCCAGGAGCTGCATTTGGTAACATCCCCTCATCACCCCAGGTGCCACCTTTCCTCAGAGACCACCTCGTGTCCCCCTGGATCTGCAGGTCTGTTCCCAGCTGCTCCATGCCCCAATTGTTCCTGAAGACCCTCTTTTTGCACCAATACCATCTCCCACCCAAGTGAGACCCCTCTCATCTCTTTCCCCCTTTCACCTGCTCAGAAATCTGTTCTCTTGGAGAGTATTTTATTTCTGGCCCTTTCTCTGTGCTGCCACACTCCAGCTTTCTCCATGACCCTAGTCAGTGTCCCAGAACCCTGAACAGTCCCTGTTCTGTTCCAGGGACCCACACCTGCTTTAATTTCTGCCACATCCACCAGAAAATCCCCTGTGTGTCATTGGGCTGAGAATTCAGTGGAACACTGCTTTTAGCTGGTGATTTGAGACTTGTGCTTTCACTCTTGTAGTCCATTGGAACACTGCAGTAACCCTTTACTTTAGGGGTTTTTTTTTCAGCCTGCAGTTTATGATCTCCAGGAAAGGTTGGGGGCAACAATAAAGGGATTGGGATTCTCTTGAAGGGGTTCAGGACAACAATCCTTTGTCTGCTGTTTTAATTAACCAGGCAGCATTCCACACCTTCACTGAAGACCCCTTTAAAGCTCAACAGTGTCTAAGGTCATCTGTGAGGCTCCTGTGCCAATTACTTTGGATTCTCAGGGTCAGAAATGTAGAAGATTTCAGCAGATCAGCAGTGTGTGTATGTGTGAGTGTATTCATGGGACAGCCCATTTGTATGGGATGAAGTTGATTTTTGTACTGTTCTAAATAGAAAACTGAAAAGCACAAATCTTTGCACCACACACTTCTATAAGCTTGTCTGGAATAAACTGTTCTTTGCTTTTCAGTTGTTCCAATCCTCTTTGTGGGCCCTTGGGGAATAAGCAGATCCAAACTGGAGAACACCAGGTGAGTTATTAAATAAAATGTTCTTTGGAATCCTGATTTTTCTGTTTGCTTGGCTGAAAGCCCTTGGCAGCCCTTGACACAAGAACTGAGCAGCAAATTATCAGATTATACAGCACCTATTGATACTTGTTACATTTTCAAGGTTCCCTTTAGTACTTTTACATTAAAGAACTTCTAGGAATTCTCAGATTTACTTAAACATTTAGCGAGGAGTAGAATGAACTTTCACTGTTCCTGAAATGTTCATCCATTCACATGAAGCAAATTGTGTGCACCAACATCTTCATGGAGAGCATCCTGTCAGGAAGAACAGGAGACCAGTGCTTTCCTTGGAGACATTTGGAGTTTAATTTGTATTCACTGACACTCTTAAAGAAAAAAAGTCAATTTTAATGGAGGCTGAGGACAAAACCTGATAGTCCTGAGATTTGGTGAGGGCATCAGTGACAGTAACATGCACTAACAAGCACCAGATTCTGGTCTTCAGTGGTGCTGTTGGTGACATCACATGAACTTTGTGGGTTTTGTATGGAATCTTTTGTTTTCCTCTTATTTTTTGTGGTTTCTAGAGAATTTTATTTGCAACGCCAACATGGATAATAAGTAACATCCAAACCATAATTACAGAGTCAGATGTCATATAAACTGTAAATGACAAGCCAAGATCCTACAGAACCTCAGGCTAATTAGCAAGAAGAAATAGGACAAATCAGAAGGTTAAACAGAAGAAAAAGAGACAGCTGCAAGGAAACAGTATGCATGTTTTTTTAGCAGCTCAAGAAGCATGGTCACAATTCCCAGTTTACTCATTTCCAGTCTCCAGTTTCAGATTGATAATTTAAGTAGGATTAATTCCATTATGAGGGTTTGGTGTCATGTTTTGTGGATTCAAAGACTGAGTTTGCCAGATACTTCTGAAGTTTTTGGTCTAGGGAAATATTTATCAACATTCATGTGGAAAGATCTTCAGAGCTGTTGGTGAAACTATTCCTAGTTTTATTCCATTTCTTTTGGGAGCCACCTTAAAAAGTTGAACTTCACCAAGTTTGTTTTGAAATACATATACAAGTTATATGAGCATTCTAACTTTTTTTTTTCCTACGAAAATAATTATACTTTGAATTATTCACCAGGTGCTGGGGAACAAATGAACACATGGGGATCTGGTGGATCATCCGCGGACCAGTGTTGTTTTCCATTGCAGTAAGAATTATTTACACCCTGTATTGTTTTCCCCTCCTTGGTCTTTGTAGTTAGTGCCATTTTTGTCCTTCAAAACTTTGGAACAAATAAGATACAGTTTCCTGACACAGAAATATGAAGGGAGGCATACAGACAGTGACAGAAGGGATAAAGTTTTGTTCAAAAGATGAGGAAGCAGGGTTCTGTATTAAAAAATTGAAATGTGATTTTGTAATTTTGTATCAAATTATATGTCAGGCTTTATAAGGCAGTGCTAAATTATTCAACTTTGCATATTTAGTATGTGACAATAACCTGCTTGTATTCCAACCTCATCCCAGCTGCATTCCAGTTATTTGGGGGCAGGTTTTGCAACTGTTTGATAACAATTATAAATTTATTTAGTAGTTAACTGATTAGTGTCATAACATTTGCTGAAAGTAAACAATTTGTATTTTCCTTCGAGGTTAACTTTGTCATCTTCTTAAAAATTCTCAGAATGCTGATTTCCAAACTAAAAGCTCAGCAAATGAGCTTTCATGACTACAAATACAGGTATGTAACAAAAGACACAGAATTCCTGGCCCCTTCTTAAAAATTTTGTCACATCAAAAACTTGTCAGCTTCCCCTAAAGATGTACCTACCACCACCAGGTGTAGTAGATATTCAGAATATGGGAAATAGATACATTCTGAATGGATATTCTGAATATTCTGAATAGATATTCAGAATGGGAAAACAGACTCCACAGACATTTCCCTGTCTGAGAGGCAAAGGCAGCTCAGCACCTCTGTGCTGACTTTTGGGGCCATTTTCACAAAAGCTTTTCAGTGCAGTGAGATCTCTGCTCTCAGGTATCTCCTCTCACACCTGTGGCCTCTGCTGCTGTGACACATTTTTCCCTTTGTCACCAGAATTTGGGAAGAAAACCCTCTAGCACTATGTTTGTACCCTGATAATCAGGCATTACTTTATTCTGGCCAGGATGTGCTGTGGAAAGCATTTCATTTACACATGCCTTTTAACTAGACTTTCCACAGATTGAGGCATACATTATTCTCAAAATCACAAAACTGCTATTACCATTCCAAAGTCAGAATATCGAGGGCATGTTTTGGAATAATTTCTTTGAGATTTTTGGCACCAAGGATGTTTACAAATTACAATAATCAAACATTTTCTTTCTAAGATTGGCAAGATCTACACTTGTGCTGATTCCATTGTTGGGGATCCACGAATTTGTATTTACCTTCATCACTGATGAACAGGTGGAAGGACTTTCAAGACATATAAGACTTTTCATTCAGCTGACAATGAACTCATTTCATGTAAGTACTGTTTTGCAAGTATTGTTTTTAGGGTTCATACATCCATGTGCATTTTCTGCTCACCACACTTATGTGAATTCTGATTTAATATTATATCCCAGCCTACAATGTCTCTAAATACACTGCTGCAGTAACAAGATAAAACACAAACTGCATACTCAAATATGACAGTCCCAAACACTAAAAATGGAGTCTGACATTTTCAGAAAAAAAAAGGTGTCCTCTGGAAATAGGTAACAGTTCATCACAAACCCCTGAAAACAGGATTAAAATGATCCATTTAAAACATTCCCAGCCAAAATCATAACCTTGAGAATGTCTGCCTCATCCAAGGTTTGGGCTCCATTTTCCTAAAGGATGTTTGTTCACTTTATCTGCAAAGTGACACTGCCAGGTGTACACTCACAAACGGGCTACACATGTGCATCAATTTTCAGCTGGTTTTAAGAGAAAATTTGTCAGAGCCCTCACAAGGATGGAACAGAAAAATGGACCAGGTGGAAAAGAAGTTTCTCACCCATGCAGTCAGGAGTGTTTTACACATGTTCAGGCACCTGGCTCCTCTTCAGCCCCCCTGCCTTAGTCTGGGGTGAGGAAAAAGCCTGGGAGGAGGAAGGGGAGTGTGACTGGGGCAGCTCTGCCCTCAGATCTCAGCTGCAAGACTCTGGGGTAAAGGGGTAAAGGAGCCACAGTCCAATAAAATACCCAGTTCTGAGTACACAGTGCTGCTGTGACCTCATATTAGAGATAGAAGTGAGACACACACTTTTCAAAGCCCCACTTTAATGTCACAGCCCATTTTTATACAGTTTTCAAAGTCATCATGTTTAATTCTAATTGGTTAGTGACTTTCTTGCCCCCCAATTCATTGATTAGAAGGTGCTTGTGTGCATAGGTGCCAAGTCTCTCTTCACACAGATGTTTGCATTTTTTCTTCACAGATTCTCACGGGTAGAATCATCTTCTTCACAGGTGCAAACTGGCTTTTTACAAGAACAGATTGTTGTGCTAACTGATTCTTGCTGTTACAAGATTCCATTCTCATGGGAATTTACCAGGCTAGCTTAGCCAGAATAGCAAAACCTGAACCATGTTTTACAAGGCCTTTCTTACTGTAAGGTTTGACCTGTATTTACCAGAGTCCAGTGAGTTGTTGCTGGACCTCAGTGGTGATTCTCAGATGGCCACTCCTGCACAGGCACAGGGTGTGCTTTCCTGTAACTATTTGCTCCCCAGTTTGCTGAACCAGAGAACTGGACACTGGCACAAAACACTGCTGCCTGCCTCTGCCTTGAGTTCTGCACCCTGCTAAGTCATGAATTTTTGAGGTAGTACTAATGAACCTGCTCAGCAAAGTTGTCCTTTACCCACCTCTTCCTGCCTTGATCTTCCTGGGACACCCTGACAGCAATTTCCAGATCTTTTATTTGCTGCAAAACCCAGTAATCTCTCTGGCTCCAAGTGGCTGCTCCTCAGTAATTCACTGCTCTGACACTGCTGCCCTCTTTTGCAGCCTGAGGGATGAAGCCAAAGGGCATTGCTGCACTTTTCCCACAATTTATGGGGATCCTGGGTTTTAACCTTTGCATTTCTGCACCTGTGCTCTGGTGTGTGTATGCACCAGTTCTTTGGCACTGTTATTGAGGCTATACTTTAAAATTTACACCACAGCTTGAGGGAAAAAATGTCCTGAGTGTCAGCAGAGAATTCCTGGAGAACCACAACCCCAAGGAGCCTGCTGACTTGGTGTTCACAAAATCCCAGAATTATTTGGGTTGGAAGGGACCTTAATGTTGGAGTGTAAGTTCCTTGGTTAGACATATCCTTACTTGGAGAGGTTGCAGTGCCTAGTTGTTATTTTAAAAGTGCAGAATCATTTTAAGTGAAGATTTTATTTACTGGCTAGAAAGAAATCTGATATATAAACCAGCTTACTCATCCTTGCTAAAGAACACAAACTCCATTCCTTTTAGAGAAACATGCATGTACTTGGCAGCATGCCATGCTTTAGAAGCAAAACTCCATTAAAAAATACCCAGAGATCTTAGCCAATGTTTATTGCACATTTTCTTTTTTAGCTGCAGCATTATTTATGAAGGGATTAGCAAAAAAGCACATAAACTGTACCCAATTACATTTGTTTAGTCTGTAAATCTTCTCAGTAGTTTTAAAAGGCAGTTAAACTGTTTTGTTAAAGGAAAACAATTATCCCTGGGATCTCAGCTGAAGGTTTAACTCAAACATTTTCAAGGAGCACAAAATTAAATTCTAAATAGGAGTTCTGTTGTAGGTATGATGCTGCTTTGCTTTAGGAAATGGAGGAATCTAAACATCTTGGCTCCCTTGTGCATGGAAATTGTTACCCTCAGGAAAAAACACTGGTTTCATCAGTTATTTGATGAATAATTTATCACATTGCAGTTGTCATTAGAACTGAAGAACAACTGTGAGGCTTACGTGTGCATCTGCCCTTTCCTATTGGTGCTTCTGCTGATGAACATTTCTTCTGAATTTCTGATTCTCCCTTTTCACTCACACCGGGATAATTCTGCAAACGTGTGTTTGAGAAGTCACACCACATTGGAAAGGTTTCTAAGTGTGAAAACCAATTTACTGGGAGAAAAATGAGTAAGCATAAAGAAACCAGGGTATGAAGTGAGCATCAAATATAAATAACCAGCGAAGTCTTCACCTTCTGGTGTGATTTTAGTGCTGTCACTGCTCTGATGCTGCAGCAGAGTGAGGTATTTACAGACTGAACCAGCCCAGGGAGGTGACACAGGCTCCTGCTCTGGTGAGGCTCTGCCTTTCCCACCGTGGCAATCACCAGGCTCAGGACTGTAGTTTAAATCCTGTTTCTGCTTGTGGTGCCAAATTTAGAGTTCACACACATAAACCCCCCCCCAAACCACCCAGCAGAGTCATGAACTTTCTATCCCCCCAAAAAAGAGAACTGCCTCCAGGAGCAGAAGTTCTGCATAAAAAGTTGCTTTTTAAGCTTGTAAATTTGTATTTAATATATTTTAAGATATTTTAATATTTAAAATATTAGATGAGGCTATTCATTTATGTGATGTAATTATTATGTTACAATTTGTACTTAATATCACCTATTATTAAATCTAATTAACTATATCTTCCTACCATAACCCAGGTGAAACATGAAAAATGATAGAAATAAAAAACCTGGAGAAAGCAATTCTGTTTGCTATTTCTCCTGTCCCCTTTTCCACTGGTGTGGCAGATAAACTGCACATATGCTTAAGGAATTAATGACTCTAAATAATTCAGGACTGCTAGAAAATTAACAGCAGCCTCAAAACACTATTGGTTAATTCTAGGTATGATGAAAAATGTAGTAGCTTCTGTGTATATGAACTTCTTTTTAAACTTTTACCTGAGCAAAGCAGAAACATTTCTGGAAAAATATAAATGTGGGAACAGTTGAATGCAGTCAACTGAACTGCACCTTTGTAGCTGTGATATAAATATTGCCTTGGGACTCAGAGTATTTATTCTCTTAATCAGAACTTGTGTCACAGATGCCTTTGGGCACACCGAAAAAGGGCATTTCCTGAAGCAGTGGGAATAAATCTGCATGGCTGTGGGGCTGAGATGCAGCCTGTAAGCTGCTTTAGCCTGAGATCAAATGCAGACAAAGAGAGGCAAATGGAAACAATAATTTTGGGGTTTGTAGCTGTAGGATTTTTTAAGGTGTTTATCTAAATCACTTTCAAAGGAAAACCAGCAATTCCAAATGGCTATAACACTCAATATAGCTGAATTTTGAACTAACACTAATCACTTAATATAGAAATAATTTGTAAAAGGAACCCAAATGAGATCTCAGTATAATCATTCACAAACCCAAGCAAGCATACAGATAATATGAGAAACCAAGCTGCATTTTTTCATTTTACCACATTTGGAAATAGCAGCAGTCACAGTATAACAGCAATAGTTTGGAAGAAAAAAAAATTATGATAGCAAAATGAAGATTTTATAATCTGTTCTTCAGCATCTGCACAAAATGTGCCTTGCATTGCCAAGGAACTGCATAAAAACAAGTGACTGGGTACTTCATTAATAAATAAATGCAGGCAACTAGTTTCATTTTTGAGCATTAAGAAGCACTGCTTATATTTATGGTTTTAACACTAATGTCACCTTTAAATTTTATCTTCAGGTATTTCCTGCTCACTGACTTTTCCCTCTCACTCCCTTTCTCTTACAGGGTTTTTTGGTAGCAGTTCTCTACTGCTTTGCTAATGGAGAGGTAAGACACAATGCTGTGAGAGAAGTTTGTAGTTCATTAGTAATGTATATTAATGACACCGAGAAGGATGAACACACTGAGCAGCTCTGCTCATTGAGAGCATGTATGCATTCTTTTGAGCTGGTAAAACTGTTTTGAGTGAAGAGAAGAGCAAGAACTACCACAGGTTTGGACTCAAAGGCAAAATATTTCCACTGAAGGCTGAGTGATGAGCACCGTGGAGGTGTGGATGGCCTGGGGTGTCTGAAATGCCATTAGAGGCTTATGGTACCTGAAACCCACTCAGCTTATGGCAGCTGAAACCCCAGACTTTTGGTCAGTCAGGCTGAACCCTCTCTGAATTTACTCCTGAGCTCCACGTGAAGTGATCACATTTGGAGTTCTTGCTTATCTTGGACAGCAATATGTTGAAAAAATAATTTCATAAAATCACAGAATGGGTTAGGCTGGAGGGGACCTTAGAGCCTATCCCATTCCACCCCTGCCATAGCAGGGACACCTCCCACTGTCCCAGGCTGCTCCAACCCCAGTGTCCAACCTGGCCTTGGGCACTGCCAGGGATCCAGGGGCAGCCACAGCTGCTCTGGGCACCCTGTGCCAGCCCTGCCCACCCTCACAGCCAAGAATATCCTCCTAGCATCTAATCTAAATCTGCCTTCTTGTAGTTTAAAACCATGCCCCCCTGTCCTATCACTATTTGCACATGCAAAAAGTGTCTCTCCAGCTTTTTTTATATGTCCCCTTTAGGCACTGGAAGGGACACTGAGATTTCCCAGAGCCTTCTCTTCTCCAGGCTGAACAACCCCAGCCCTCTCAGCCTGACTTGCTGCCTTGGAAAATGCTGCTATCTCAGTTAATTTAAAATGTTTTCTAAGTTGAATCCCTCTGTTCTCCCCTGCATTTGGCCCAGGTGCAGACTGCCACTACTTGGAATAAACAGACACTAAAAGCTCAGCACAGACAAGTGGCAGGGGACACACTACACAGACACAGCTATAGGGACCTGGACACTTCCCTAAAGACACCAGTGAAACAAACAGATGGGGTTTATACACAGGGTAGGCCAGCTGTTTCTAATATCTGTCAAGGAAATAGGCAGTAATTTCAGAACTACTTATATAAAAAAGAGTGGTGTCTTGGAGTGGCTACCTAGAACAGAGACTAGGCAGAATTAGAGAATATGAGGAGATTTATTAAAAGCCCTCAATAGATACACCTTGGGCAGTCAAAGCCTCCCAGAGGCTACACCCAGAATGGACAATGGTCATGAGTGTTTCAGACAGAAATCAGTTTTGTCCATTTACATATCAGGGGCTAATCCTCCAATTACAGCTTCAGGTAATGAAGTAATTTACTCCAAGTTTTTTCTCCCCTCCCCAATTCACTGTTGCTTACATCTCTCAGGTCCTGAGACACACAGGTGTCCTTGAGTTTCAGGCCTAGAGAGGAATTGTTTTGTCTGACCAAATATGAAGACAGTAGCTAGCACTGTATATGGAGTTTAGAGTAATACACTAAAGAATTACAGGATTACAAATATATGACAAATATAAAAGCTAAAATCCTAAGGCATTAAGAGAGCTGGCATTTGTCTGCACTACAGAAGTGCTTGTCTGGCACTTGCAGAGGGCACAGCACTGCCAGCAGCTCTCATCAGATGTTAGGAGTTTTCTTTTGGCTTTCTGCCCTGTGGTCCAGCTGAGCTCTCAGACCCAAGTGCTGCTGGTGGAGCCAGGGGAAGCCCCAGCTCCTCCACAGGGGATGGAGCCTGCTCTGCTCTGCAGTGCTGGCTCCTGGGGTGCAGGCAGGGCACACTCAGTGCTGAGGATTTCCATCAGGCTGCCAGATAAATGTTTTAACAAAACAAACCAGCTACACCAGCACAGCACTTGGGTAAAGCTGTGTGCTCCTCGTTTCCACAGTCCCTGGGCTTTCCTGCTCCTCCTCTTCCTCTTCTTCCTCCTCCTCCTCACTGCAGCAGACTGTGAACAGGAGAGTCACCTGAGCTCTCACACACCTCAGATTTGCAAAGGAAAAACTGTCCCAAGTCAGGCTGAAGAGGTTGGATTCTTCAGATTGATTTAGCAAACAAATCTGTTCCTACCCTACAAGCAGCAGGTGCAAGGGAACCCCAAAGGGGCAGGAAGCACAGCACTCGCAGTTCCTCTCATTTTACAAGCAGTGTTTGTGGCAGTGAACTCCAGGGTGGTCACATGCCATTAGCAATGACCATTTTCTCCCCCCTCAGGTGAAAGCAGAGCTGCAGAAGCAGTGGTCCCGTTTCCTTCTGGCAGATCCCTTTGGCTGCAAGCTCTGCTTTCTCGGGGAAAACATAAAATACCTCAGGAAATGTTCCCAGAAAAGGAAGAAACAGCACCTCAGCAGCAAACACCACTTGTGCCTGGAGGTGAGCAAGGCCTGGGACGTGCAGCTGCAGCAGGTGCTGGGGAGGCAGAGGACAGAGGCCAGCCCAGGGCTGCCCCAGATGAGCATGTCCGACAGCAGCGAGGGAGAGGTCACCACCGGAGAGACCACCGAGGAAGTCTTTGAGGAAAGTGAAATTTAGGAAGCTGTGCCCTGGGACAGCACCTGCCACCAGCCAGGGTTGGGAAAGATCTCTCACTCCAGGCTGTCCAGAGCTCTGGGATGTGCAGTGCAAGGACAAGCAGTTGATGTCCCAGGTGTTCCAGTTTTCTCCATCTGAGAAAAACATTATTTATGTGGATACTGCTGACCTGTGTGGCTGGGGAGAGCTCTTCTGGATGGAGCATTTTTGCTTTGAGCTGACATTTTTGCTTTTGTGATGTACACAAGGAAGCAGGATGAATCTGGGAATAAGCAGGTTCTGGAGACACATTTTGTCAGCGTCATCCCTATGTGACTGGCTTTGAGTCATGTCATGAGAAGTTCTTGTTTTTTTTCTTTCATACGAGTGGTTCATAAATAGATGTGTATGGAAGACTCCTTCCTTCACAGACTGAAATCATACCCCATCTCAAGAAAACCACACCAATTTTAGAACAAACTAGACCAAACATATATATACATAAAACCCAAAAAACAAACTTGGGAAGAACCAAGCTTTTGCTTGCGTTTTTGAGCACCTTCACTTAAAGTTTAGTGCTGGAAATGTCATTATGAAATGAAAACCCCAACTACTTTCATGGAATATGCCCAAATGAAATGATCTGATACAATTTTTGGTGAGGGGGGTGTTTCTGTTTGTTTTTTTTTTTTTTTTTTTTTTTTACACAAGCCACTGTGACTTCTGGTTTGCCTTCCATGTGTCCTTTATGACAAAACAGCTCAGTGGTAAGGGCTGCCTCCACCTTCCTCCCAGGGGACCCAAAATGGATAAAGGCACGGCATTGTGACAGCACCAAGAGAGTATTGTGAAATCCTTCTTCCTCCATTTAACAAGAGCCATGGTGAAGTTTCATTTCTCACACCCAAACTCATCCAGAGACCTATGAAATGCAATCAAGTTTGTTAATATTCGATGGTCTAGCTTATATAACTTACCAATGCTTTTATGATTATTTATCAGCCTACAAAGGTCTAGCCAAGCAACCTGTGGCATTTATACTCTTTTATTGCAAAGAACAGATCGATTAATTGACTAGCACTAGTTCAAGAACGTATTTTTGGCACTTTAAAAAAGTATTTGTGTTACAGTTCTATCTGTGTTAACCTATTTAATCAATATGAAGTTGTATATTTCAGTAATACATTAATAAACTGTAAATGTTCGATCCATTTTAAAATAATATATCTGCAGTTTTTAAAGGCTTTTTACTAGCATGTGAATTCTGCTCATACAGCATTTTATTACAATGGATTTCTTCAGCAGCCACTGGAAATATAACACACATGCACACTTTGTGTCTTCCTCAATTGAAAACACACTGATTTCTTCTAGAGCCATTGTTTAAGGCATTGAAGAGATTGAAGTGATTTAGAATGTGTTCTACTTAGGTGTTAAAAACATTGAAATGGTAAGATTTTACGGCATCTCAGTGAAATAGTTTACTTTTTAATGCATTTTAAAGATTTTTAAAGATGGTCAAGAAACCAGTTTTCTGTGTTTTGAACAGCAGTCCCTCTAGCTGCATTTTCTCCTCTCTATTACGTGTTTGGGTTTTTTGCCTCTTTCGGTTTATAAAAATCAACTCTTGTTTTATAAGCAGGCCCTGTTGGCCTGAGGTCTGATCCAGACAAAAACAACCATCACATGGATTCCTTCAGAAAGTGCCTTTCTAAGTAGATAACAGAAAGATTACAACATTATTTATCTTACAGAATCATTACAAACTCCTAATTTCTAAATGTTTCTAGAAGACAGCAGCAATCTTCAAAATTCACATATGTTAGTCAGTCAGGAATAGCTGACTGTTCTCTGGGAACTTGAAGGTCAGGAATCCTCTTGGGATTTTCTCTCCACCCTTTGCGGAGCCCCTGGAGGGACACTGAAGCCTGGTGAGCTGATGAAACCACCTGCAGCAGCCAGGGCTGCTACAAGTGCAGACTGGACACACAGAAACAGTGGGAAGGACAAGAAACAGGATCTTGTTCTGACAAAACAAGAGTGGAGGAGACAGCCTGACCTAAACTGGTGCTTGTTTGCCAGTTGTATTTTATGTAAATTATGTATCTAATTTGCACACTGACTAATTATCAGGCAACAGAAAGTTTAACATTCCCCCAGGGGTTTACGCTTGTGCATAAACAGGTAACAGGTCTTTTCACTTTATCAAACGGTTTCTCACCTTTAGTCCCCAGATTTCCACTGGTTTTTGAGAAAGCCTGGTGGGAGACAAAGGCTTCCCAAAGTCCTGGGAGTCTGGACTCTGCTGAGGTGGTCGATGAATCCTCAGGACATCAGAGACAACCCACACCCAAACCTGACTGCCACAGCTTTGCAGTTATCTCTGCCAAGGATTTTGCTTTTTTGCATGACCAAAAGAAAAAAAAAAAGAAACTGCATTCCAAGCCCAGAATAGCCTGTGGGGTTCAGAAGAGCTTTGCCATTAGATGTGGTGTGATAACTGATCTGATATGTATAAATAAGGTTTATTCCATCTCAGTAATCTGTTGTGAGACAGGCTATTAATCTTTTATATTTCACTACACCTAGAGCACAACCTTCCAGACACAGTGGCTCCTCCTACAGCCAGAGATGTCAACTGTATGCCAATTATTCATGTGTACTTACATTCTTTGTTAAATATATTGCTTCTACATGCCAGAGTCTGTGCCTCAACGGCTCAAACAGTAAAGCACAAACATTCCATTCTGGAAAGCTCTATCAGTTATGCCTTGGAATCTAAAATACTGGTCCTTCCTTTCACTTCTTTTCACTTGATTCTGGAATTTTCTTCCCTTTTCTCATCAGTCTGAGCTGCCATTAAGGAAAATTCTGTGATCTGTAAAATTCTTCATGATGTTATTTTGCTGACATCATCTTTCCTAGCTTCCATAGCAACCACCCTTCTGGACTTTTAACTATTTTTTTTCCACCTGCCATTTCAAATCTCACAAACTCTCTGCTGTGCTAAACGTCATCTCATGTTTAAATATCCCTGCAGTCATTCCTGGAGCCACACACAACTACAAATGAGAAGCAGCTGCTTGTGAGCTTTATCACTGCAATTAGCTCCAGGAAATTAAAGTTCAGCTGCCACATCCCCAGCCCTCAAAGGCTTGAAGGCTGTTTGCTTGTGCATCACATTGGCTTAGCAAAGAGGATGTAAAACACTACCTAGAAGAACTAGGGGAAGGAACAAAACCACCAAAAAGGCACTAGGAAGAATTCTTCAGCTTTGTCCTTTCTCCTTTGCCTTTCAGGGAAGGAAAGGGATGGATTGATTGGACTTTATTTGAGAAAGGTACCACAGAAGATCTATTATCAATCACTGACTAAACTGTCCATCTACCTGTAGGGAGGCAAAAATTTGTCAAGTGCTGTTTAACTCTGTCACTGACAGCGCTGGGGAGGAGTCTCTGAGCAGAGGATCAAAGTGTAATCTAGGGTTGAATCACAATATATTCCATGTAATTCATGACAAAGCTTTCTTCTCCCACCCTTCCCTATGAAACTGATGCTTACTAACCACTGTCATGCCAGGACACCTGGCTATATGAACCTTTGGCATAATTCAGAGTTTTACTTCTCACAGATTTGGGAGGTAAGAAATGAATTGGTTTCAGCAACAGAGGTCAAAAAGGCATTGAGCACACATCTGCCTGTGGTGTCTGTAAGCACCACAGCCCCCAGGCTGTAAACTGTGCTCTTACACACACTGCTGCACACAATTTACAGGCATTCTCATGAGAATGTGAGCCAACATGAAAGACCCCTGAGAACTGGGAGCAGTGCTAGGAGGGTGCCATTTCCACATTCCATCACAGTGCCACCCAGTCTTCCTCCCTTTTACACAACTTGCAGAAAGTGGAAGGGCTGTGGGAAGAGCCTGAGAGCAGAGCTGACTGTAGAACTCAGCTTAAAAACATCCAAGCAGCTATAAAAAAACAACTCCCAGCCTCTTTGAGCAAAGAACCAGAGACAAATGACACAGTCTTAAAACATTTGCTAAGTCTGAAAAAAAAGGAAAAAAATCATAGATCTGTAAATAAAAAGACTGTAACGTCTGCTGCGGCTCTGGGAGACTTCAGTGTTTGGTTTTCTACTTGATAAAACAGGAAGTCAGAATCAAATCTGAGCTGAAGGTTTTCATCCTCTGCTTTCAGGGACTTGTGAAAACAACAGTGCAAACAACCTGCAGCACAGACCACTGAGGTTGGACTGTTTGTCCCTACAATAAATACTTCACCAGTGCATGTTTGTAATTTTTTTCATTTGTCTAAGGACCGAGACAGTAACTTCTCCAAGGCAGAAATATGACATGAGAATTTCTGTGGTTCAAGTCAAGCTGGAGGATCATGACTGCTGAAACTTCCCTTGAGTGTGAGGTTAATTCAAAGTAAGCTGTGCAAATAGAGCTCCCTGGGCCATCTGACCATCAATTCAGAAATTATCATTGTGTTCATGACAGAAATGGTGGTAGTGCAGCAAACCAGGAAAGATTACAAGATCTGAGTTAAACCAACTGCTTTAATTTTGCACATAGCTTTACTTTTACTTTACACATAGCTTTACTTCTAAGGGCCTCATACAGAACACAGGTCACATTGACTTCTGAAGGTTTAAAAACACTTTCAGCCCATTCACCTTGTAGAGTAAGTTTAACTTTTTCAATTGACTCACAGAGTAGGCATGTCTACTCCTATTTCCTATAACAGCCTTACGTGAATCTTTTCATGAACACAGCAAACCATCATAAACATCTGTGACCTTTTGCAGGCTGTCTGTCTGTCCATCCTAAACCCTGCAAGGCAGAGTTGTCTCTTTGTGTGTCCAGTGGCCAACACAGATGAAGACAGCTCCAAGAGATCATTGTCAGGGCCCCCAAGAGCACCAACAGGACTCACCTGCCTGGGGGTGGCCCAAGGGTCCAGGAGCACTGTACGTTCAGGCTGAGACATTTGTAGGTGTCTAAGGTACACTGTAGGTGCAGTTATCTCCTGCTTTTCCTCTTGGATGGACTTCACAAGTCAAAGGCTTAATTACATTGTGCAATCCAAGCTGATTCCTTAATTGTTAATGGCTGCAGGAGTCTAGCACAGATACTCCTGTGCAGAATGGTGTTAAACCTTCTGACCTCTGCTCTAAGTATTGCAGAGTGTGAGGCTGCCACCCTGCCACTGCCAGCATCTGCTCTGCTCCTCTCACTGTGATGTTTTTCTGGGCACTGGCATGACACCAGCAGAGCAAATGGCTTGTTCAGTATCTCCCCAACTTGGGTTTCAAGGTCGTGTCAAAGTCCTCTACGAGGAAGTGTTTTTTGCTGACAGGTTGCAGCTCAATGTACCACAGCTTGTGGAGGGTATTCACCAGCTGCTCTACACCAGGCATCAGAATCTGAAACAGGGTTCTGAGATTTTTTAAACAGATTTAGGCAACTTTGGACAAGGTGCAAAGACACTGCTGTGAAAACTGAGCTTCCACCTGGAACTTTTTCAGTGTTTAACCTTCAGGGTCTTCTCCTTTCCGAGAAGACTGTGCACAGCTCTGCCACCACTTCCCACCTCCATGCACAAGCACAGGGTGCAGGGGGTTGCAGAAACCAATTCTTGTAAGAGTTCAAAACCAGAAAAATTCTTAGAAAGAATCTCCAGAGGTTTATGAGATGTATGGATGTGCTGACTTCAAGAGTCAAACCCTGCTGGAAGGGGGGGCTCGTGTTCTGCAAACTGTGACCCTGGGTGCTCTGAGCCCCTTTCCACAGGCAGGTGTTGGGTTAGGCAGGATTTTGACAGGCCTGATTTTGACTTGGTCAGAAAACCTGTCAGCATGCACATTAACTCAAATATTGAAAGGAGAAAATTCATTAACAAGGTTTTATAGCAGTTTTTCAACTGAGCTTCAAGCTGCACATGAAGCTTTTAAGTAAAGGAGGGTGGGGAAGAGCTCCAGATCACTTAAAACATGGAAACAAACCCACTCCATGGCAGCTGCTCTCAGGCTGCTCATGGTCAGCTTGCTCAAGAACCACCCAACCACACGTGTTTCTTAAACTGATTTCCAGGAAAAAAAAAAAGAAAATAAAAACTGTAGGAACCATATGTGTCTGAATATCATGTGAAGATCTGAAAAGGGTAAGCACAAGAAGATTACACCCCAGTGATGTGGCTGCAAATTCAAGCTGCATTAAGCTAATATGAACAAAGTCCATGTGCATGTGGCACTCCACAGGATGTCTTGAATCAAACTGCACTTGCAAGGTGCTGTGGGAGAAGAAAAAGCAACTGGGCAAAGACAATTCCATGCTCTATGTGTCTCTGTACAGTTTATTTTACAGGAGATGAGATGAGCACTATGGTGTATATAAACTTGCAGAACAATATAGGAAAATACAGTTTAACCATATGAAATTGTTTTACAGTAAGACAGAAAAATTACATATAGGAAATGCCTTCAACACTGAAGGACAAGATCCACAGCTGACATCAAGTAGCTTCCACTGAACCCTGCCAGTTTACCCGAGCTGAAGATCTGCCCCTTAAATCTTTTCTTCATTCAACTTAAGTTCAGTAAGTGATTCCTTCATCTATCCTTAGGGAACAAAAGCCATCCTATAATTTCCACAATGATCCAAGATTTACTAGTAACCCAGACAGAGGCTGTGTGATCAATAAACTATTTAAGGGGTCTAGTCAGCCAAAATTTATGGGAAGTTATAAAATTTTGGTTAAGCATCTTTAAAAACAAGTCATTAGTACTGGCAAAAGACAACTTTCCTAGAAATTTAGAAGTATTTAGGAAAACTTACACAAAAAGGACCAAATAAGCAACTTTATTTTGGTAGAAAACTCTGGTTTAGTGTATGACTGGTAATCTGGCCTGCTGTGAATCCCTGGTGCTACAGTGTCTGCAGAACTGCCCAATGGAATTCTCACCCTGTCTTGTGTTGCAGAAAGCAAGGAAATCATCTAAGGAGAAGAAAGCATTTTTGTCCAACACTAGTACCTGCTGGTTTCGTAATGGATAGAGGCTGCTGTCCCTAAAGAGTGTTTTTGACCCAAAAGAGTATGGACATCCAAATTCCTTAGGCTATTCTGATAATCTCAGCCATTTCATCAAAAAACTCCAAAGGAACAGGGGATTTCAGGTCAAGCATTCCCAAATGCTGGATTAACATGACTTTGATTATCATGTTGGCAGATGTGAGATCCCTGAAATCACACTCAGCTTTTGAGTTCCACGACCAAAACATTTCTTCTCTGCAACTGCTGTAAAAAAAAAGTTGTGGGCTTTTATTATTATCATCATTATTATTAATTTTACACAATAAAGTGTAACAACTCTTCTATATAAAATTATCACTGCATACTATCTTTATGCAGAATTCCCTGCTTATTCTACTGAGACCAAGGATGGGTCTGAAATTAGCTTCAATGCAGTTGCTTTTAAGTCTAATTTTTTCTATTCCATTTTCAGCATTGAGAATTTAGGATGCCCGAGCTGGACAGCAAATTATCAGAGCCAGAGGCAGGTCCCCTGGAGATGTGGGTGTCCTAAAAGGGTGCACAGTTCTGAGCAAGGAAGGGGCTGAGAATCCTGCACAGATCTGTGCACAGTGGCTGCTCCTGAGATTTGGCAATTTGTAGGGTGAATCTGTATTTTTCCCATGCTTGTAGCAGATACTATTTAAAGAGGCACTTCAAGGGGATCTACTAGCAGAATTTTAATAGGGTTGTGATACAAGCCATTACTCAGTTACTTGTTAAATCAAGCCCTAAAAGACTGCATATATTCAAAATTATAATCCTGTCCACTCACTGAACCTGGATAGAGCAGCTGGAAAGCTTTTGTTCTGAAAATCCACTGAGTTTGTCTTTTACGACACACCTGAAACAGGTCAACTTAATGTAAGTTGAGGGAAATGTATTTGAATGTCTCAAATCTATATGTGTTGGTTTTTTCTGTGATTATTATGTGGTTAATCTAAGACTTTTTTTTTTTAATTGGTCTATGAAAGGTTTTATCCACGTACAGTTCTTAGACTGAGATGCATCATTAGGCACAAAAGGTTTCTGCCTTGAGGAATGCATGGGATTAGAAATTTACGTTGAATTGTGCTATGTGTTGGTCCCTTCAAAAAAACGTCCAGGAAGAAAAAAGAAACTGTGGCTTTCACAAAAAGAAGTTATTACACTTCCAAACCTGGTGGCTGATTAAAAAAATCCAAAATAAAACTCAAAATAACCTCTCCAAAAAGTTCTTAAAACTCTCAGAAAACCCCCAAAAGCAGGAAGTTTGATCAGCACATTGAAATAACAGATATGTTCTGTGAAATTTCAAAATCAAAGGTCCTGAAAAGTGTTGTATTTCACTGATGAAGGGCTGGCTACAGTAACAACAGAGAGGGAAAAATAAAGAGTTGCAAGATGCACCACTCATATGAATAAAATCTACCGTAAGACAAAGCAATAGGTGTTAATTTACAACAGTGCTTCTCAGGAAAAGACAAGGATTTGCTGCCAGGAAAGACTTCATTCCCACTGTGCCACAGCAGGGCTGTGTGCTGCAGGCTCCTGAAGCACAGCAGGCTCAGCACACCTGACCTGGGCCACGGGCAGACCCTGCTCCCCTGTCCCCAGGGCAGCACTGGCACCTGCTGGTCCTCCATGGGTGCAACCAGGGGGGAGCTGGACAGCTCTGCAGCAGTGAACAGACACATCTCAGCACTGATTTACACGTGCTGAGCAGGACTGGGACAAGGATGGGCCCCTTACCCATCACTGCTCAATACCCATCAGGGTCTCAGAGAGATGCCACTGAGGTAAGCATCTCCCTGCCCTGTGTGTCTGCTTTAATCTGAATTTATCTGGGACTCTTGCCCACCTGGTTAAGACAGAAGTGACCAGCAGGCTCCTCTAGTGCACACAGGACCCTGTGGGCTGTTCCCCACCCCTGTGAGAGGATGGGAGCACTGTCCACACAGCAGGAACTCCTCAGAGCCAATGCTTCAGCAACCTCTGCCATGCCACTCTCCAATTTCAACATATACTGGGGTAGCAAAAAGCCTACAGGCTTTCCAGAGAGGTCTGTGAACTGAAAAGCTCATTATTTTGAACACTGTCTTTCTGACACTGCCTTTTGAAGACACAATTGCCAAACAAGAGGAATGTCAGGGTGACCAGGACTGCCCTCAGGACACTGGAGTCTGCTGCCATCTCTGGGAACAGACAGAGCAGCTGCACTGTGGACAAGAGCACACGAGATCCTGTGAAACAAATCAATCTGTTTTCAGTTCAGAGGGAAACACCAAATAATCACATCAAGAAGCCACATCTACTCATTCCAGGGGGACCTTCAAAGTGCTTGTCTGGATTTCTTAAGGTGCTTGGTAGTGAAGGACCCACCTGGGTAAGCAGAGCCCTTTCTCTCCCTGTGTGTGACTGAAGAAATGGATGGGCAGAGCCACTTTGTCACTGAATTATGGATTTGAGTTTTTTCAGCTGCATCAGTAGGTGACCTGTGGGTCCATACTCCAGAGGTGTGTTCTGACTGCAGCCCCACACAACAACACTACTGGAGCTCCTGGGAGCTGCACAGAGAGCAACTACACGTTTATTATTTCTCATTTCTTCATATTTACTTTATCCATGTACTTGAGTACAAGTAGGGAAAAAAGATGCTTGTGCATTTCTGTTTGTTAGCCTGATTTTCAAAGAGTCTTAGCTCCCTGTTGTATTCCAAGAAATCTCTTAATGCTGAGCACTTCCAAAGAAGAGGTGAAAAATGCCCATTTCTATATAACAAGCCTATCTTGCAGCCAATATTTAAATAATGACACTAAAAACAGGGACAATTCTAGGAAGTTCTAACAATGCCTAAGAAACTACAACTGCTAAAAGCATATGGAAGTTCACTGTGAATGCCTCACAGAAAATTCCTGTTAGGGGAAAAAAATCCAACCCAAGCAAAGAAAAAAAATAAAGCTGCATAAAGGGAAAAAGAAGAAGTGCACAAGTTTGCATGCTGCCTGCCAGGCACTCAAAGAAGTGTGATTTCAGTGTTTACTTGTGCAATAAGGGGAAGCACAGCTGCCCCCAGCAGCTCACAAGGGGCTGCACAGGGGAAAAGGGGATCTAGAAACACAACAGGGATTTTTGTATGATTTTCACTGCTGTTACAGTATTTTAAAATAAAATAAAAATAATGCTATTTTCTACAATTCCAGTGTCCAACAAAGAACTAAAGTCCCTATAAGGGAGCGACCAAAGTCTTTCAAAAGATGTCCAACCCATAAAAGTGATGAACAAGTGTGAGCTACAGACATGACTGAATCTGGAGCAGGTTGGCAAACTGAGAATTAGGCCTTTTGGGGATATTGCTCCAAGAAAGAAACTGGAATCTTGCTGCTAATGGCAGAAGAGTGCACTTGGTCCATGTGGTAATCTCATGATTTTCATCTCATGAACTCCAACAGGAATCAGCCAACAGCACTGGATCCAGAATGACTTCTGGTAGGAAATAAGCTGAAAGAATATCTTAGAGAGATTTTCGACTGTGCTTTGAAGACACAGGCAAGAAGGGCTGGATGATGAGTAAGAATTTCTCATTCTGTATGGCAGCTGAGGGTACAGCTGGCAAGCACCTCACCAGCACTGGCACTATGGGTGTCAGGACAGCCAGCAGATCTGAAGCCACGGAATTCAGGAAACCCTTTTGCTAAGAGAAGGGCCAAAAGCTCTGGCTGAAATGGAGATTTCCAGAGAGCCCTCCAGCACAGGACAAGTGTGTGACAGCACCACTCAGACCACGAGGGAGCTCACAGGTGTGGCAGCACTCCCAAAACATTGGCTGGCTTAACAGATCTGGGCAAGCAGAGCTACCTGCTAAGGACCAGAGGAAAACTCCCCCTTGTTCTACCTCTGCCAGTGAAAGCAAACAGTGCTAGCTGAGAAATGACCTGCTCTGTGACCTCAGAGCATACAGAGATGTGAGATAACCCTGCCAGTCTGATCCCCACAGTGACTAAACCAGCAAAAACTCAAACTAGGCATGTGAGCTGCCAGATGAAATGAGGTGATGCCTAAGTTCAATACTGGAGGTGAGAGACCTACTTTGGTATTCCATTATCAGTTACACTGCAGCACCATCATGCAGCATCCACACATGCTACTATCTTAATAAAACACCAAGCTTGATCTTGCCCTGGAGAAGCAGCTCTTTAGGATGAGCATGAAGACAGACTGGGTTCCACTGCATTTTTGCAACTCAGTGGAAGGCAAACAGAGCAATGCTGAAACTCCCAAAGTTACCTGTGAGAGCAGGAACCCATGCTCTCCTTTGAACGTGCCACTACCCTCTTTGAGGATGCTGCCTGTAAGAAGCAAGGGAACTCCAGCCTGCCCTGACCTGTAAGACATCACACTATCCAAAATCCATGGCAGAAAAGGAAATGAGCCAGGTAACACTGATCTGCAGTGTCATATCAAGAAGGAATATCATCTTCTGAAATAGATGAGCTGAAAACTGTTTACAGCAAAACTTGCACTGAGTACAGATGAAGTGTTGTGGAAGAAGCATCTCACCTGTCGTGGAGCAGAACCCAGAGTCTCCTGAGGCTGGGAAAGATCAACAGCCAGGTACCTGTGCTCTCCTCTGGTTACTGAAGTGAAAAAGAGATACAGACTCCACCAAGAGAATTACTGCTCTGGGCAACTCACATCCCTGAAACATTTCAAATGGACCAAGAACTAGAAGCAGGAAAACTGTCTGGAAATAAAACCAAAACTAAAAAAACAAAATAACAACCAAAAAAACCACCAAACCAACACCCCAAACAAACAAAAACAACAAAAAAACTCAACTAAGAATTAAGAGCAGCATAAATACACCTTAGCAGAGGAACCAAAACACATTACAGTCCCCACAGAAACCTGTGCTAATGGACAGTATTTCCAGTCCAAAATATGTAAAGTAACAAACATCTTTAAAGCAAAAGGAAAAATAAAGTGTAATTGCTAATAGATTATTTTAGGTATTTATTAAGGAGAATACTGTATAAAGTGCACAACTAGCTTTGTTTTGCAATGAAAACAAGAATGTGCTGAGGCATTTTCAAGATTGCTCAATTCAATTTACAAGTCAGCCTAGAACAGGGGGCAACCTGAAATGCAGCTTTCACGTATTCACATTATTTTGGCCACTGAAGTTTTGGAAGTTCAACCTGCACTTGTGGCTTAAAAAAATAAAAAAGTGCCTGTCCTTCGAAGTGCAAGGTAAGAGTTAGGAGAAGTATACACTGATATGGCCAAAAATTAGTAAGACAGAGAGTGAATCAGCAGAAAGGAAAAGGAGAAATCACCAACTTGATGAAGTTCTCTGCTTGAGGGAAGAAGGGAAGGAGGATTCCACTAAGCTCAAGGACACTCAGGCAAACCAAACACTTCAACTGGTATTGCAATGGTCTGTGCAGGAACTTAGGTGAGGCTCACAGCACAGTGTGCTCTTCCAAAACCAAGAAAAAAAAACTGTAGTCCAAATTCCCAAGTGTGCAGGGGAAGTGTCACACCAGGAGCAGTGTCCTGAGCAGTCATGACTCTACAACTGCCAACATGCAAAGGATGCTAAAGGCTTATAAAGGTTAATGAAGCAGCACAGGAGTGGGTTGTGAAGGCATTTGCAAGACAGGAATGAACCTGTACTAGTAAAGAGATGGTTGAAAAAAAGGGAGCAATAGAAAAATTCAAGAGAATTCGGTTTGAAATAATAAACCAAAAAAATAACCACCTCAGCAATGTTATAAACATGCTTCAGGTAAGACTTTTCTGTGTCTCAGTTTGTATTTGTAAAGAGGAATATTGCTTCCCAATGATCTAATCATAGCATTTGGAGGATGGTGAACAAAAATCTGGAACAGTAGTAGAACAAAAGAAGGATGCAGTTCCGGGGCTGGGGAGAAAAAGACAGTAACAGTGAAATAAAATGGAGCAAAACAGTGGATCAAATGAAATAGTATGGTTTGGGATATTGTAGCTAAGACCACAGTAAACACTGAGTAAAGGCCACAGTGGTGAGAATCAAGACTTCTCCTGGATCTAAAGCAAGAATATGAAGAATCTTTGCATTGTATGAAATGCTGAAAAAATATAGTAACAGCTACACCGGATACTCAATCAGAAATAACAGCAGAAGAAAATAAATACCTTTTCAAAACCAGTCTCCAAACTACGTAACACTATTTGCTAAGAGCAGCATTGCCTTTTTGGTGGTTTGCAGTAAGGGTAACATAGAGAAAAACTCAGGATAAGACTCTGATGGTACAGAAGTGCTGCGCACCTACATCTACACTGAATGCAATCTAGCATCACATATTCTTGGCACCTTTGAAAATCAGGCTCCAAAAAGATAAAAGCCAAATTTTAGTGGGACAAACCCGGTAATTAAAAATACCTAAAGCCTGTGATATTCACCTGAAGAAACCAACAAAGGAAATTTAAACCTGAATCCCAAGTAAACTATTAGAGGACCGTCTTTAAGGAGATTCTGTGGAAAAACATCTTGCATAAGCAGGAAAGATTTTGAACATCTCATTTATTCCTTGGAATATGACCTCCTTCTGTCATTGAGGGCGCTCTGACAGCGAATGAGGTAGGTATAGTACAACCAAGTCTTTCCTGATAAAAAATTGTGATGGTAACACTTTCAAACTTATGGACTGGCTGACAACAGAAATCATGAAAATGGGTTTATGTATCCCTGAGAGGGAGTATAAAACAGGAAGAACAGGAATCTTCTCCATAGATTTTGGGAGAAGGGCCATCCCTTCACTGCCGTGGTGAAAGACAGTGTTATATGAAAGCAATGTATTCACACAACATTGCTGCAAGATACACATATTTTATAAATGGGGGAGCCAGGAAAGTTAATTGACTTGCCTATGGCCATGAGAGCATTCAGTGATAAACCTGGGATTCATGATCAGGACTTTCCTGCCTCCTACTCAGTTATCTCCTTGCTGGCCAGAGGCTCTCTGCATGGCTGTTCTAACATACCCTATAGAGATAGTCATGCAAGGGGTGGAGCACAAAGTCACTGAAGAACAGAGCACTTTCTGTGCCAGGAAGCAGATTTCTCCTGGAAGCTGCGTGCAATTGGGAACCTCTGGTGGGAAGCACACATCTGTTTTTTTCACCCTGGAATGTCTGGTGCTTAAGGCTTAGCACAACGAGGACCATTGTAATGACTAAATGGAACAGAGATAGCCCATACAGGCATAAATTACAAGGTGTCTGTCTGGTAGTGAAAAAACCTTTTCCCTATGCTCTTTTGACCTTTAAAAACAAACGTTAGCCTGCTTAATTCAGTGGACTCATCACATCCAACTATAGATCAGTCTATATTTCCATGTCCACAGGTCGGATATCTCCAGTTTTGTGTTCTTTTACCCACAGTTCCCTGTCTTTGGCAGGATCCACTTTCCGAAGCAACTGATCCACAAGTTCTACTGTCTGAAACGAAGAAAACAAGAATCCAAATGTCAAGGGCACATTTCAGGCAGAGTCATTGCTCTGACATGCAGAGCAGCTGTGGGCATGCCTACGCTGCATCTGCAGACAAGTGAGAGCTGCATGTACATGAGACTGGATGGACAAGACAGGTCTGAATGTGCAGCCTTACAGTAAGCAGAGAAGAGGGAGACTTAACATGAAGAAGCAGAGACAGGTTTCCTGTGCCAGGCAGCAGCCAGGCAGCCTCTGACTTCTATCCCGAAATCTGGACCTTACACCAAACACAACTGTACTGAGTCAGCATGCATCCCCCGTATTTTAATATTTGATAAATGGCCATATTTTAATAAGGAAAAAAAAATATATATATATACATATTCCCTTTTCCAACAGTGAAACAACTCAGCACAAACAGAAGACTTCAAGGGGTAGTGCACCATGCTGGGAGAGCTAATAATGACTCATGCTGGCCAAATGTACTTCAGTTGGTTGTGTCTCCCCCAGGAAAGAGCTGTGATCCAGGAGTATGAAATGTGATCAGAGAGTCCTGGAGGAGCAGGACTGCAGGGAAGCACCACAGCACTGCTGCAGACTAACAAGCTGCCTGCAGACACTTCTCCCACATCCTCTGACAGGTCAGGAGGGACCATTCTGCCCAGCTGGAGGGCAGTGAAGACCACAGAGACCAAACAAAAAGCACACTTACACTTTGGTTGAACATGTCTGTCTCGTGCCGCAGCTGTGTGTACTGGCACAGATGCTGCCGAATCATCTCCACCCTTTCAACTTCTAGTCTCTCAAGCTCCTGGACATGAAGAAAAACAAGTCCATATTTTTACTGGAACCTGAGCTTGGAGGCCCAGAGAAAGGATGATACACAAAAGGCTGCCAGTAGGTGCGATACTGCCCCAGGGTCATGCTTTGGAGCTGGACTCTGTGGTTGCACACTCCTCTGCTCTGCAAAGAATAAGAAACAGCAAGCAACAGCAGTCACCTCAGCCTGAGCCTAGCAACAGAAAAGAAGGTCACACCTTTCCAAAACGTTCCAAAACTGAGACAATCGAGGCAGAGAGTGGAGCCACTGCTTTCTGAGATGCTGCAAGCAAGAGGGATTCTGTTTCCTGCAAGAAGTTTTGCATGCTTTATTGCCAGCTACAGAAATGACAGTGATTCCCTGGGGCAGCAGAAAACACATTGGGGTGTGGCTCAGACCACCCCCCATTCCAACCAAACACCTGTCAGAGCACAGTTCACCAAATGAGCTAGGACAAGCTTCCACCTTGCTCAGCTGGCAGTAAGCAGAACCAGCAACACTTTAGTTGGAAAGGCAGGTGATTTCTACCCTTCCTCATGATATTTTCTGCCTCCCTCTGCTTCTGGATTCTGATATTATACTCCCAAATCTGCATTTAGTCCTTCTGGACTGAATACACTGAGCACTGTGTGCAGTTTTGAGCACCACAATATAAAAAAAGACATCATGATGTTTGGAGTGTCCAAAGCAGGGCTACAAAGATAGCAAAGGGTCTGGAGGGGAAGCCTTAGGGGAGGCTCTGGTGAGATCCCACCTGGAGCAGTGCAGCCAGCTCTGGGGTTGGCAGCACAAGAAGGATGTGCAGCTTCTGGGTTAAGTCCAGAGGAGGCCATGGAGATGCTCCAAGGCAGCTTTTAGCAAGCCAGGCTGAGACAGCTGGGGCTGGTAAGCTGCAGAAGAGATGTCTCTGGGGAGACTTCAAAGAATATTGTGAAATCATGGAATAGAAAAATTCACTAATGTATAAATGGATTTGGTGATTTATTTTATGCTTTTCTTGTGCATTACTTCATCCTTCTTAAGGACAATTCAAGTGTTCTGGCCCCTAAGCAGTCCTGAACTGGTTTAATGCCTTCTGCTAAGAAACAATTATTTCTTCTTTCCCCTAATGATGAGGTTTTCTTAGGACTGAGAATGGGAAACACAATGTGAGATTTATCACCCAATTTCCCCACTGCTTTGCACTGAACTAGCTGTGAATGATGAATACTGTAGGCTATTACAATTTTGCAAGGGTAGTTTTAGATGTTACATACCAGAGTGGTGGTCACCATCTCCTCAAACCACTTGGACTGGGCTTGATTGTAAAGATCCACACAGCGCATCAGGTCATCCCCTGAAAGAGTCAAGATAGCAACACATCAGCCTTTTCTAACCAGAGCTTAGAAGGAAAGTGCAGGTCAGGTTTTGCAGACCCCAAGGATTTGAAGATGAACCCTGGTAGAGCTCAGAGGAGTTCTGCTACATGGAATTTGTTACATGGACCAACATCTCAATTAAATGCATGCACTTGATGTATGGCAAAAAAGCAGGTGATGGGGGTGAGAATGAAGGTAAAGACAAAATTTTGAAAGAAAAATAAAAGCATTAAGAGTATTTTAAAAATGCCCAGAAATATAAAAAGGCAAGCTACTTCACTTAAGAAAAAAAAAAAAAAAGCCATAGATGGAAAGTTCTATTTGAAAAATAAAGTAATTAAAATGGGAGATCAACAATGGTGAGTTATGGAGCTGACTGCAGGGCAGCACTCTGTAGGTGAGACTGCAGTCTAAGAGGTCTCTGTCTCCAAGGGGAGTAAGGCATCAGGCCCAGTGCTGGATGAAGGGATGCTGATTTACAGCCTCATGCCTTCTCCAGCCTCTGGAGACACCCCAATTCCAGCTGAGCTCCAGCTCCTTCTCTGATCAGGGCAGTAACACAAGAAGCTGCAGTTATTTCCATTTTCTCGTTGTTGCAGGACTCTGCACTGACAGAGGGGGAAAGGTGGGTGGCAAATTTGGAAAGCAATTCTCAGAGATTTCTGCTTTCAGACAGGAAATTTTCTTTGCTCTTTAAATGAGGCTCAATTTCTCTTTCCCTCTCTGATCTTCAGCTCCTCTTTGCTTGTAAAAATCGATTATAAACAATTTCTAAGGACCCAAGGAACATAAGACTGCATTTTCAAGTGAATAAAGAACGTCTCTCACAGAGCCTCCTGTTTTTAAATCAGAACTTTTCTTTCTCCTCAAATCATTGCCTGTACACATGGTCACACTGCCAGTGACTCTTCCCAGTCTCCCTAAAACCCAGACACCTATCCTGAAATTTTAAAAGCCACAGAACTCTGAAGGATCACTCTGCCAAGGAATAGCCCTTGTTGAAGGAATAAAACACGGAAACCCTAGCTAAAACTTATTTTCAGCAAAGGTACTAACTGAGCTGCATGTATCAGCTTTGCAGATCTCAAAAAAGTTCCTGATGGATCCTGCAGATGTGGCTTGAGCCTCTGCAAAATATGCACAGGTCACAGCAAGTGGCTGTATCCTCAGTACAGCACAGCACACACTACTATATCCTCAATATTCCTGGAAGAAAAATTATTTTAGTCACTGAGTAGCAGTGGAAAAGAAACAAAAAAAATCACTTTCAAGGAAAAAGACAGTAATAGTAAGTGTAATAGGCACCCACAAAGTTGTGGGTGAGTGTGATTTAGGGAAGAACCAAGGAAGGAACTATGATTTATGGAAGAAACACCCTCAGCTAAGCTTCTCTGAATCTGACTTTGGAAGTCCACAAACATTCAGTAATCTAAAGACACTTTCATGAAACAGAAAGATAACTCGCCCTACTTTTGTTGTTCTCACCTCAGTTATCAATAATTTGTGACATCTGAGTTGGAAAAATCAGGCTTGTTTCTTCTGAGGATTTACCATCACATAGATTAGTAGCATGGTTCACTTTGACTTTGTGGCTACAATATTAAAAAACAAGAACCACGTGGACAGATGGGCAGGTGCATTCCACCATGCTCTCATTGTGTGCTGGTGGGCTCAGGTACTCACCTGCCTGGGTGGACTTCCTTCTGGCCTTCTTGATTTCCTCTTCTGTCTTGTTGCTGAGTTTCACCTCTAGCTGCTGTGTTTTCATTTCCAGATCCTTCTGCCTCTCTGTCAAAGCCTTCCGGGCCTTGGAGTAATTAAAGAAGAGTCAGTAGTTACAGAGAAAAAGAACTGGCAGCTGCTTTCAGCCATCCAGAACTCCTTCACACAAGTGCTTCTCAGCAAGAAGTCAGCAACTTTGCATGAAACTGGGCCCTAACAGGGATTCAGGTTCTTACATCACCATGTGGAGTTCGTAAAAGTGCCCTATGACCACAGAGGAGTCACCACCAACAAACCACAAATGCATCTGAACTCTTCACAGAGTCTTAGAGAGGAAAAGAACTAATGGCATCAGAGGTTCTCCTGTTTCCTAATAGCTTTCTCATTATTTCTGGACGAAAAGAGAGCTGGAGCCTCTTTCAAATGTCTTAAACAGCATCATTGCCAAGACACTCCTTCCATTCACTCTCCTTAGGATCTGAATTGTAGAAGTAATTTCAAGTATTTCACAGAATTTGTCTTTAAGTATGTTCTGGACTCAACATACACCTATCACAAACTAATAACAGGAACTTAATTAAAAAGAACTTATTCAGGTTCATGCCAACAGTAGAAATCAAGAACTGAGGTCTGGTTACAACTGATGACTTGAACTACTTTCCTTCTAACTTTTTCAAGCTGTTAAAACCTGATTTATCAGTATAAATACATATCATATAGGTAAATTAGTGAAGTACCTTAACAAATAAACATTGTTACATGCAGGCTGAAAAATACATAAAAATCACTTGTTTTGCATGGATTTGTTATAAAACATGCCACGTTTGTTTTTTATACTGTACTAGTGTTTCAAACTAAATCGGCATGGCTGTATTTTCTTAGCACCTTGCAGTTTTCTACAGTCACACCAGCCTAAAGATTTCTGCTCTGTTGAGGCATTCCTGAAAATTTTTTCCACGTGCAGTTCTGAAGGTCCTGCAGGTGTGGAGAGGGAGCTGCAGGAGAGCAATCCCCGAGGGGCTGAGTGCTCCACAGTCACTGCAGTCACAGCTCTTCCTGCTCTCACCCCTTCTTCCCAAGGTTACTCCTAATTCGCTTTTCCCAATATTGCTACTGAGTTGCTTTGCAGATAGAGTGCGAAGAACTTCGAGTTTTGCAGAAAAATGCCTTCCTTGCACACACTCAGCCTAACGACCTTGTGTATCCTGCAACAATTCTGTCCCTCGGGGAACTCCTGCTGTGCTTCAATGAAAGCACAAACAGCTTGAGGGATGACTGGGAACGGTATTTTCCTTTCCAATTTACACCCAAAAGCAAACCTCATGAGGATACAATTTGGCAGCTGAGGCACAAGCATCCCCATTTCTGCCAGCTGCTGCTGGGAGATGATATTTTGTGGGTCTAACTGCCTGCACCACAACCACAGCCACCTCCTGGTTCCTGTTACACCACCCCATTATTGGGTGCTGCTGCTGTTTGGATGTCTTCAGTGAGGATGTTTCTTGTGAAGGGTTTGTGATTTGCAGACCAGGGTCCAGCTGCTCTCCTCAGCCATCATTGAGCCCGTGAGCCTTTGGCCTGACCCTGCTGCCATTCTAAGGCAAGGTATTCTAAATTTTCAGGGCAACAGATGCACACAAATAAGAAATATTTGCATCAAATATATTAGAAATTTACAGTCCCAAGTTGGGAAGGGGAGGATGAACCAAAAAGCCCCTTCAGCAGTTAAGATGTTTGCCCCCCACTTCCCAGATCTGAGCTAAACACCAAACTATGCCTGGGGCCGGGCAAAGCACAGCTAACAGTGAAAGCCCTCAGCAGGAACAGCTGTGGTCCTTTGTGAGAGAACAGAAATTCTTCATGGGGCAGCTGCTCTCCTGCTCAAAGCAGCAGTGCCAGAGAGCCCCAGGCTGGTCCTGCTCCCACCTTTTCAACGGCTGTGTAGCGGCTGGCCAGGTGCTTCCGTAAATCCGCAATGTGGTGGTCACACTTCTTCATGTCCTTCTTGAAGTTCTCTCTGAAGTTCAGCAGGGGTTTCTCTACCTCACTCTGAAGCTGGCAATGAAAACAAAGGAAGAAATGGCAGTAATGAGAAGCCAGACAGTAACTCCTGGCTCTTCACGGAACCACAGAATCATTAAGCTGGAAAAAACCTACGAGATCATCAAGTCCATCATCAACCCAGGGCTGCCAGGTCCACCACTAAACCCTGCTCCTAAAGTGCCACATCCACGTGGTTTTTTTGCCCACAGACAGTGGGAAGGATTTAGAGGATGCCACAGCAGTTTCTGTGCAGAGTTTAAGAAGTAAAATAATGGAAAAGCCCCTCTCTACCTGGTCTGCCTACACACACACATCACTCCAGGGTGCATTTCTTCCTTTTGGAAAACAATACAGGAGGACAATGGGGAGCAAAAAGTATTTCACTAATTACAGCCCTGATGTCGAAGTTTAAGGCAGAGCAGTGGGTTACCAAGGCAGCAGCTGGTTGCCTGAGTAACCTCTGCTGAATTGCTTACAAATGGTGCAGAGCTATAATTTTCCTCCAGAACATGGCTGTTGTGCTGAGATATCTGCCACTGTATTGAACTTGAACACCCACAGAGGTTAACAGAATGTAACAGGATTCAAGAGCATGTCTCATGTGGTGGAAAAAACCCAGACAAATACCATAATTTGTAAAAGAAATCTCCTTGGGCATCACTTGAGATAAAACCCAAAAATAACATGATGTTGCCAGCACACTTTTGAGAAAGGCTAATGATACAAAAAAAGCCAGAGTTCTGGTTCTCCTTCTTCCAGGTAGAGTAGATTCTTGTTGACAAGCAAAATACTGCTTTTCATTTCTTCCTTTGCAGAAGTAAAGTGTACAAGCATGTGTTAAATTTACTGGCTGGAACACAGAGCCCAGGTGGAAAATATCTAGAATCAGTTTTACTTCTTTTTTATGAAAAATTAAGGCTAGATGTGTTTTAATGTACTCATCAGGTAGACTAAATAAACTGATTTTGGGAGGAAGATTGGACAGAGTTTCAGTAAGTTTGTTCACCAACTTATTAATTATTCTAAATTTGTACCACATGCATGTATTTCCTCCACTAACAGGCACTGAAGGGAGAGGCCACCAATTCAGGACAAAACTCTTTGGAAAAGAAAGAACCATTTACCTTAGAAGAAAATTTGAGATGAACCTCTGCTTCATCAGCTAAACTCTTCTTGAGCTGAGCCCAAGCTTCTCCCAGTGTGCTGAAGGAAGAGAAGGACAAGGATCAGTCTCTTCCCCACCCCTCCTCATGGGCTCTGTCAGACAAATCTGGCAGAACACTTTGTACCAGACCTTGATCAGCAAAATCAGGGTAACAGAAATCTGAGAGAACAACCAACCTTTGTGACCAAGGCAGAATTGTGTTGGCATTGTTTGCAGCAGATGTTTGAAACCACAGCTCATGACAATCTCCACTGACAGAGATACCAGAGCCTCCATACACAAGATCCTTCACTGTCTTATCCTTACCATAACAAAGTTTCCACCAATAGTTTTTCCACTGCCTCTTCTACTTTACACCCTACTTCAGAGAACAGATTTTCACTTCAGGTGAAAAGTCTCAGAGAAGCTTTTCAGCACTTGAAGATTTCTCCATTGTCTTTTTCTTTCAGATTACATCCAAGACAGGGGCAGCTGAGGCACACTCCTCCAGACCCTCTATGACAGCCTAGATTCCTCTGAAAGCATCATAACCAAAACTACACTGTCCCCAGTACAGTACAACTCCAGGGGCTAAACTGGTAACAGATTATTTTGTATCAGACATTCTTTCTTCTACATATTTCAATGACTGCCTTTTTAGACAACAGTATGAAGTTGTTGATGAATAAGCTTGTGATTCACTATAGCCAGATCCTTCTCCCACAAACTGTTATGTAACTGTATCTTTCACATCCTGTGAAAGTATAAAATCCGCTGCTTTGTCCTCATTAAAATGCATCTTATTTTTTTTCAGTTTATTTCTCCAATTTAACACAAGAATTCTGAATTGCAACCTTTTCTTCAAATTACACATACCAACCCTCCTAGCTCTGTCATATCTCTGATTACAGTAAATCCATCATTTCTTCTACCATAGGTTGCTCATTACAAAAACATTTTAAAACCTCCTGACTTAGGACAAACCCTTCGGGATCTCATTTCATAGCTACTTTCTGCAGTTTAGTTTTTGTAAGCAGTAGGTTTTTCCTACCTAGTTTTTTTGCACATTAGGCTTTATTTAGGCCACTGTTTCTCTTGTCTGCCTACGAGAATCTCCCATCACAAAAAGCAATACTAAATTAAGAGCTGTGATGCTTGACCTACTCTCTTACTCCATCACTGAAGGAATTTAGGTTGGCTTGGCATTGTTCTCTATGCATACACAACAATTGCTCATCCCCTTAGCTTTCCCCTAAGTGAAAGTCTGATGGCTTATTCTACCACTTTGCAAAGGTTAAAAAAAGCTGAGTGATCTACAGTTCCTGGCTCCTTCTATCTCTTCCCCACGCCCTTTTCAAGGAGAATGAGATTTGACTGTTCCTGATAGCCTGAAAAATCACCTGTCAGCTGCAATCCCAAACTAATGATCTGTCACCTCTGATGCTGCTGCAAGGACTTGAGTCCTCAAATATGGTGTTGATCAGCTAAACAACTTAGATACACCTACAGAAGTGCTCCCAGTATTTCTCCTTCCCTGAGGTCCTCTCCCAGTGCCCAGTTCTCACTGACACTAACCCTGTTATCTGATCCAGGAAGAGCACCACTGGACAGTGCTTTCAGCTCCATGCACTCTGCACTATGTCCTTTCCAGCTCCCCACCTCAACATTTCTTAGGCCTGAGTGCTCATTCCCTCTCTTTTCACCTACTCTGCCCTGGTTTCCTTCCCCTTCATTTTTTTTCAGTCATTCCCTCCTTCTCCCTTTGGGGGTAGGAGAAAGTGGAAGGCAGATGAGGAAGAAAGTGGGTTTAGCTTTGCTAGGATCAGGTGAGCATCTACCCCTAAGGAGAAAGGACAGAAACCATTGTCACTGTAGGTGTTCAGGGCAGTTAACAGCCCAGTTATCTTCTTGCAATTTCTGTCCTTGCCTCCTGGAAACTGAGCAAAACACCTCATGCAGCTTCAGTGCTGGCAGAAACACACTAAGTCGTTTCCAACTTTGGCTTCCAGTGCTTCGAGGGTTTGTGGTGAAACAGACAGAGCTACCAAGTTCTGATCCTTCAGGAGTGGTGCCTTTGCATTATTACTGAAGAACTGCAAGTCAGTCTGAATTGCACTGCCACATGTCTTCTTAGTAACTTCTCAAGTGTGAAAATGTTGGAAATAAGAAGCAGTCTGCTGCTCTTCTTGAAGGGCCAGAACCCTGATGAGAAGAGACTTCTTTATCCTCCCTGTCTGTGCTGCTCTGATTGTACCAGCACTGACCTTACACACCTACTCTCAGTATATACACTCTCAGTAGTATATACATATATATATATATATATATATATATATATATTCTATATGTCCTTCCATTTTCATAGTTAGTACACATACATGCTAATCCTGGAAAACTAGTCCTGGCTACAACAAGGACAGCATATAAATGTGACTGGAAAGGCAACATTTTATACACATATTCCTAAAAAACTTCTCATTAACAACCTAAAAAAATCCCCAAACCAACAACTCTGAAACAATTCCATCTTCCCCAACATGCCCAGGGTGCTAATCTAAATAAACCTCTACTCAACGGTAGAGAGCTGGAGAAAATTACATGTACCTGCGTGGGAGAAGTGCCTTTCATATTAAAATTCGTCTTCTGTGAAAGTCACAGAGACACACTTACCCTTCTTCCTGAGCAGCCAAGGAATTCTGAGACAGTTTGGACAGGTTCTTAGCATATTCCTCCTCAATCTTTATCCTACACTCACATACACACAGAGAGAAAATAAAAAGACAGCAGTAAGTAAGCTTTAAGGCAGAAACCCACACACATAATTTGAAGAAAATTCTCTGCATTTTAACAGATTTTGCCACAGGAATTTTCCTTTCAGTCTCCAGGGCTTGGCAGCACCAGTTTGATGAGCCGTCTTCTCCCCCCATATGCTAAAAATGCAGAGGCAGGAGCAGGGCTATAAGCAGGATGGCATGTGCTACAAAATTAGCTGAAGAAGCTACAGTTCTGGAGAGCAAATAACAAGGACAGAGTGTTTCTGCTGTGCAACACGGGCTGGCTGCAAAACCAGAAGCACGTGGTAAAGTCTGCTGTGAAATGTGAGGCTGCACATCCTTGAGGCAAAAGTGAAGGAATGTGGCGACCCAGGAAAAATCCAAATGAGATTTGGTGGACTGAAGTGCGCCTTTCGTAGGGACACCAAATGCTTCCTGCTCTGAGTGACAAAGCATGGCAGAGATGTGGCAGGAGCTTCTGTCACCCCTTCCTCTATCCATCCCCTCACTGCCCTGTCCTTGCCTTCACTCACTTGGAGGCACCAGGAACAGGCGCTGAGCTTGCCAGTGGCAAGCGAGCAGGAGGAAAGGTGCTGGCACACAACTGCTGTGGGAATGCCTGCAGGGAGGAGAAGGAGTGCAGCTGTGGTGTGGGACAAGGGTACGTGCAGACAGCCCAGCAGGAAGCAATGAACAGCTGCTGCTGCAGAGGTGATGGGCATCATGCCTGAAGCCATCTTCCCTGAGTTCTGCTGCCAGTGAAACAACTGCAAGATGCACATGCTCCCAGGCACAGCAAACTGTCTGTTCACTGGTTTTCTACCCAGCTCCCTCAACAGAACATTTCTGAGAGAGCCGTGTGGCCCCCAGGCAGAAAAACTCCTGATTCTGTGCCAACTATGCAGGAGCAGGGGCAAAACCTGCTCTGAAGTGTCCATCCATGAAGATTCAGAAGGTGGGGTGTTTCTGGCATGCCCATTTGCAGGAGCTAACTGAGCAAGTGCACTTTTGTGGGGCACATTTGAGCTAAAAGGGGTCCCCTGAGATATCTGAGAGAGATCTGATGCTCTGGGCTGCTGAAAATATCCTGGTGGATGGTGTGGGAGGGGAAGTGCCACGCTATTGTTATGCTCATAGCAGTTCAGGGGAGGGAGCAGGTCTGGGTGCCACAGCTGACAGCTCCACAGCAAAGCCAGTGATTGCGATGTCCCTCCCAGCAATTGACTGGGATGCAGCTGGCTGAGGCCCCAGATGATTCCCAGCTTGGTGTGACACAGAACTACAGACCTTACCCAGGAGCTGGGGATCCTCTTCTTCCCCCTCCCATGAGGACAAAACCAGCTCCCCAGGCCTGTTCTAACAAGACCAACAAACACAGGTATCAAAGGCTCCACTGTGGCAGACCTTACTATGAAAAGGGCTTTATCCGGGCACATTTCGCCTAAGCACTTTAAAGATCTACTTCAGGATGAGACTGATCTTGTCTCAGAAGTGACAATTTCTGTGGACTGGAAAGAGAGAACAGGTCAAAAGTAGTAAAGGTGCAAATGTCTCTCACCAGAGCTAAGGCCCACTGCCCACTAGAACCAAAGTTCTAGTCTACAGCCTTCATTGTGAACTTCATTCCTGCTGAATTTTGTCTTTAGGATGCCTTTGAGTGATTTTCTGTGGATGCTGGATGCTCAAAGGTGCAACAGTCTGTTGAGTGTTCTGAGCTGCCCATGCAGACCCCCACAAAACCTGTGTCTCAGTCCTTTGTCTCATGAACAGAGGAGTAGCTGACCATCTTCCATCAAAAAAGTCTGCTGTGAAAATACCAAATTTAAAATCCTGTCAAGTTCTTCCCTGCTACTGCTGAAGCTGGGGAATTACTGAACGTAGTAGGACAGAAGCAAGCCTCATGTCTTCAGATGGGAAGAGAGTAGGTTTAGATTAGATATTAGGAAGAAATCCTTGCCTACAAGGATGGGGAGGCTCTGGCACAGGGTGCCCAGAGAAGTTGTGGCTGCTCCATCCCTTAAAGCGTCCACGGCCAAGTCAGACAGGGCTTGGAGCAACCTGGGATAGCAGAAAGTGCTTCTGCCCATGGCACTGAGAAAGGTGGAACTGGGTGAGCTCTAAGGGCCTTTCCAACCCAAACCATTCTGTGAGTCTCATGATTTCACAAGCACACACAACACAGCCTATGTCTGGTGCCATCAGTCCCTGTCCTAAATGTGGCAGCAGGCAAGCAAAGCCACTGCCTTTGATGGAAGAGCTCCTCCCTGGTTCCAGCTTTGGCCCAGGCTCCAAGATTTTTTCAGGGACTGAAAGTGTTACTTGTACTGCAAAAGGATGGCACCACTAAAAGGGCAGACTGCCTGGCAAGGAGGAACATCAATAAAAGATTAAAAAGTGAAATGTCTATAGTGAAGAATCCCAAATAAGAAAGAAATTATTCTACCTCAGCCTGGCCTCCTGTCACCATCTGTAGCCAAAAGGGGCTGAAAACCAAGATAAACCTCAAAGAGGGGAAAAAATCTGCCTCTTGATCCTTCCTGACATAAACACACTGCGAACTCTGGATTGTGGTGACTGTGAAACATAAACATGCCAGAACTCCTGAGTCCATTTTCAGATATCCACGTGGCTGTTTGGCAGTAATTCCACCTTCCTAACATAAAATAAAAAAAGCTACAAGTTCTTGTTTCCACTCATTTGTTTGAAAACTTTCAGGATTGCACTCCCTATATAGTCAGAAGCATCACAGATTTTAAGTGCATTTTGACCCATACTGCTCTGACTTTACTAGATCTAATTTGTCTTTGGATGTTTATTTCCGGGTCCCTTTTACTCTTTTTTTTTTTTTAAAGTACTTTGTGTGCCCACATTCAAATAATTTCAGTCATGACATATTATGGGGGATGAAGAAAAACTAGAGAGCTGCAAAGAGAGGCAAAGATGATCTGATGTGACTGCCATGCAAGAAGACACTAAATAGATTAAGACAACAGGGGGAACAGGGAGAAAAGGTGGTAGAGGATATCTGACAGACAGCTCCACAACTGCCACTGGGAAAAGACTGTGACTGTGAGTCTTTTTACACTGTTCCTCCAGGTTAGGAGGGAGCAAAGAAATTTTCAGACAACAGAATTACTTTTCCTGTGCAGAGACTGCAGAAGTCTTCCACAAATTGCTGCAGACAAACAGTGAAAGGTGCATCCATGGATCTGCTGAACAAGGCAGAAGTGAAATAATCTGCTATTTAACTTATAGTTTCTAAACATGGCACTGCTTAATTAAAAAGTGAGTAAGACACTGTTCCTTTGCTAATGGAAACACTACTTCTTATACCTAGTGCTTCTCAGGGCAGTCTGCTGATTTTTTGGGCTGTTCTGGAGTCCTTCCCTGAATGCAAATGCTGGACCTTTTTTTCACTTTTGATTTAAAGTAATAACTTCTTTCACACCAACACCCTGGATTTTTCAGCTCAGTATATTTATCAATTACTTTCCTCCCTTTCTTGAGGTCTGTCTTCCTAAAAGTCAAAGTCTGTGACTATTTGACTTTTATAACCCTACCTCTGTCAACAAGACCTGAATGAACATGTAATTGCTCAGTCTGAGATTGCTATATACAAGAAGCTCCTGTAAAAGCATCTACTTGATAAACTAAATTTCAGTTAGCTTCCCTCTTGTTGGATATTTGATGAAGAAATCTGGTTATGATATCTTATACCAGCTTCCTATTGAAGGGCTGTTTTTAGTAGCTGCCTCAATCTCACCTCCAGCAGGTTGATTGTACAAAGAGAATTTTTCTGGACATGACAATTCCCAGTTAAATGTGGTCTTGTGTTCCCCAAGGCACCTGATGGTCATCATGAAAACTTTACCAATATTTCAGCCCTCTTAGCTGGGAACATAGAGGTTCCCCTGATGGCCTGAGCTCTGTTTCCATGAAAAATCCCTCCAGCTCAACACCATCCTCCTCCTTTTCCACACAGAACAATCCTGATACTTTGTTACAAACAAATGAAAAATGTATTAATTTTTCTGTAACTCCCATCCAGACCCTCTTCACACTCAATTCCCAATCTTTTCTTGTTTCTAGCACACAGTGGATCTTTTCTTTCCTCTCCAGCACGCCTGCTTCTTCCTCTGCTGAGGACAGGCACGCCTCTCCAGTGTCAGAGCTGCTCTCTTTGCTCTCTCTAATTTCACACCAACTTTCCCTTCCCCTTGAATGCATCCTGCTTTTATTTCTGTCGAATTTCATTATATATTACTTCCTTTGAAGCAGCTTCCCCCTCTTTTCCCTTGTTATCATAATTCTGCTTGCTTTCCCATCCTCTCCCTTAGCAAGCCCATTTCTCAACTGTATTTTTAATGTGCCAGGTGATCATTTCTTCTACCTCTGGTCTCACTGTAATTGTCTCCTGGACTGTCTTATGTCAAAGGCTACAGAAACCTCATGTGAATGCTGGGCCCTGTATCTGATCACCATTATTGCCTGTGACACTTTGCATTTTCCCACTGCTGCCACATCCCTAGCATAAAAAAAGAAGGTGAGAGGAAGAAAGAAAACAAACTATAAATGAAGCAACTATCTGCATGTTCTGCCCAACTGAACTGCACCCTGAGAAGAGAAGGCTCTGGAGAGACCTCAAAGCCCCTCCCAGGGCCTAAAGGGGCTCCAGGAGAGCTGCAGAGGAACTTGAGACAAAGGATGGAGGGACAGGACACAGGGAATGCCTTCCTACTGCCAGAGGGCAGGGCTGGATGGGATACTGGGAAGGAATTGTTCCCTGTGAGGGTGGGCAGGCCCTGGCACAGGGTGCCCAGAGCAGCTGTGGCTGCCCCTGGATCCCTGGCAGTGCCCAAGGCCAGGATGGACATTGGGGCTTGGAGCAGCCTGGGACAGTGGGAGGTGTCCCTAGACATGTAGATATCAAGGGGCTGGAATGAGATGATATTTAATGTCCCTGCCATCCCAAAACATCCTGTGATTCTATAACCAAGCTCAAGTCCAAAGTGATGTCTTTTTACATCTTCCTCTAGGAAACTGTGCCTATGCTCCATGTGAACAGATTGCTTCTGTATTTTTCAGACAAAATACTTCCCTTCTAAATATCACCTGCACTCTGCTTCTCTCTTGTTTATGCTTTTTCCTTGAATCTGCAGCTTAAAACCATCTTGATTCCCTCTAAACAGACAGCCTTTGTGCAATACAACTCAGACAAGTGAGAGCTGGAGAAGCCTGGAAAGCATGGATGAACATTAAAGAAATATTAAATGTTCATTAAGAATTTGTAGCATACCTTTTATGCAGTTTAAGCCTTAACATATTAAAGGAGTATCGAAATTGGGAAAAAACCAATTGCAATAAATATTTAATTTGACAATCAAGTGCCAGTTACCTTTCTCGAACAAACTCTGCCATTTCTTTCTGCATTTGTTTCCCTTTAAGTTGCTTTTGAAGAAGAATTTCAAATCCCGACACTGTATTGTTCCCTTGTGAGTCCTTCTTATCTGCCTGAAAGAAATAAAAGGAAGTTCAACAAAAAAGCTTTGGAGGCCAAACCCACAGAGATGTGGCTCCCAGCAGCAGCTGGTTCCTGAGGAACCCTCCCCTGAGAACAGCTGATGGCTGCAGCACCTCAGTCCCTCTCCAAGAAACAGCCCAACACCCTCCTGCTCCTCTTACTCCCTTTTTTTTAAATTTAAAAAGTGAAACTTTGCAATTATCTTTAGCCAGCAAAGGATGATGTGGGAGCCAAAGCAGCAGCCCTGCTGTCATTTCTGCCCACGACCGTTCACATCTGGGTGTCAGCCCCAAAGGCTCAGCCTGCCAAAAGCAGGAATCCTGGAGCCAGCACAAGGGAACTCTCCTGGGGCAGAGGGGAGGACAGTGCTGCTCCTTCCAGGGGGAACACAGCCCTAAAAAACCTTTACAAGCTTCCAAGTTCAACTGGGATTTGTACTAAGGAAAACAGAGCCAGTCTGCACAGATCTGCTGTAAAACAAGGCAAACCAGCAACTTGTCCCACAGATTACCACCACACACCCCACTCCTCACTGTCTGCTTCTAACACAGCCCTTTGCACCACTGGCTTCAGTGTTGCTACAAGACCCAACACAATTTTCTTTCTGCTGCCTCTTTTCTCTCTGCTTCCCTATTTAATTTCTTACCCTCTTCCAACAACAAACAAATTCTCAGAGAACATTTCCCTCAGTGCTGCAGATTTTGCTCTGATCCCCCGCGTGCTGCACAAGTAGCCAGAGGAAAATGCCAGATTAATCAAAGCAGGAGACTGGCAGGACGCCCTGCCAGGCACCAGCAGGCTGAGATAGCGGGAGAAGTGGAGATGATGGAAAAAGAGAGAGCTGTGGGCAGACCATGACAAGGCCAAAGAGGAAATCCCTGTAAGCAGAGTTATGGGAGGATAAAAGTCTGCAAGAAATAAGGAGCTTTAAGTAGAGTTTCACTGAAATCGAGATGGGACCAACCCATGGAACCAAGCGCTGGCTGAGCCTGAATAGGGAGGACCAAACAGGACAGGAACCTTTGTAGGACACATGCAAAAAAACCAGTCTGTACACCATTAATGATTTAGTGCCCACTGGGATCAGATGACTGGAAGAGACTGAAGAAATTTTGTGATAACGTGACCATTTTCAAATATGTCAGTGTATTTTAGCAATGCCCTGTTATCAGCACTGAACAAGCACAAGTGGACAAGCTGCTGGGCCTCCAGCACTGACACTTTTCTTAAAAAAGGCAAACACTTCAATAACTAGTAACTGAAAACACACATGAGATTCCTAAAAGCTTCACTATTGATTCCTTTTGTAGTATTTGCTGAATCCATTGTGGTTTTCCTCTCACTCCCCAGAAAAATCTTCCAGTGGAAGAAAGTTTTCCACCGGAAGACCATTTTCTAAGAGCTCCACACTCCAAGGACTACTGCCTCATTTTAATGTGATTCAGGAACCTGAAAACAGACCTGAGCACAAGGGGGCACACACAGAACCAGCCACTGAACACTCTGGATGCTCCAGGCTGCATTAAAACTACTCAAGCTACAAATGGGCCTGTCCTTCACAAACTTCACCACACAAAAAATGCATTTATTATCTGACCTCTGAAACATCCTGTGGAGGGAGCTGTACAATTTAACAAGGAGTTTTTAACTATCTTCTAAATATCTAATATCTGCTTGTTTTAGAAGGGGCATCCCTCTGCTTCCTTGTGTTTCCCTGGCTCTTGTGCTCTGAGAAACACTGAAATCATATTCCCTGCCAGTCACTTCACTATCCTATGGACCTGTGGATCTGCTGGAGTGAGTCCAGAGGAGGCCACTAAGCTGGAACACATCTGCTCTGGAGACAGGCTGAGAAAGCTGGGGCTGTTCAGCCTAGAGAAGAGAAGGCTCTGGAGAGACCTCAGAGCCCTGTTCAGAGCCTAAAGGGGCTCCAGGAGAGCTGGAGAGGGACTGGGGACAATGGACGGAGGGACAGCACACAGGGAATGTCTTCCCACTGCCAGAGGGCAGGGATGGATGGGATACTGGGAAGGAATTGTTCCCTGAGAGGGAGGTGAGGCCCTGGCACAGGGTGCCCAGAGCAGCTGTGGCTGCCCCTGGATCCCTGGCAGTGCCCAAGGCCAGGTTGGACATTGAGGCTTGGAGCAATCTGGGATAGTAGAAGGTGTCCCTGCCATGGCAGGGAGTGGGACAGAGTGGGCTTAAAGATCCCTTCCAACCCAAACCAGTCTGGGATTCTCTGATTCTATCCCCTTTCCCCTGCACTGCCCTTTTGCCTGTGCTATTTTGAGGTACGTGGCTTATCCTACATCCTCCCTATTTCCTGAGCAAATCCATCTCCTGAGAACTGTCCTTGCCTTTCTGGACACTCCTCTGATGATCAGCCACATCTCAGACTGGTCAGATGTTTCCAGAAGATCTTCACTGGCATCCCCAGTCTCTGTGGTACTCCCTGAACACACTGCATCTCAGCCCAAATCCTCCTTTACCTTGTACCACTAATCAAGCTGTTTATTCCACTTTCTTGGAAGCTCTGAAGCTGCATGTGGCATGTGGCTGGCTGCCTACTTACCCAGAAATAATCACAGTAGCTCCACTCTGAAGGTTTCAGCAACTGCTGCTCTGGCATTACGTCAGGGTGGGGGAAAGTCACACAGTTGATCTGTTAAAAAAAAAAAAAGAAAAGGAGAGTTAGACAGTAATGAAATTTAGCTGTTAACGAGAAATATGTAAATAAAAAGTTATATCCACGTGCTTCCCATCAGAAAATCCGCAGTGAATGCATGCCAGTGAAGAAAAATTGGTTGTTGCATGGAAACAGCAGCTAAGTATTCCCAGAATGCTACTCTCTGCAAGCAGGAGTGTCAGCCCAGAGGGAAATAAACTACCCATTTCACAGGAGGAAAAACCTACTGGATTTGGAAAGCACCACGCAGGGAGTTCTCCTAGATCCCTAAAAACTGTGGTAAAAAACTTGATGTGAAACACCCTGAGCACAGAAACACAGTGAGCACCAGAGAACACTGCAGGCACTATCAGTGCAAAACACCCTTGGCTATGCCAGTCTCCTACAAAAAAAGGAATTATTTTCTCAATGCACAGCCCTTCAATCTACCTCTAAGACCTTTTCAGATGGAAGTGATGCTCTGTGTAAAAAGGAGCAGGGGCTCTCCGGAGTCAGTGAATGTTCAGTGTGCAGAAGCCACAGTGATCTGTCAGACAGGACTCATCACACAGTCATTACACAACAGCATAAAGAAGTCCAAGTGTTCATTAAGTTATCAGTGGAGCATTACAGTGCTAACAGCACCGTGAAGGCAAGGAGCACCACAGCTACTGCAGAACATGCTGCAGAACAACCCTGGACACAGCAAAGCCTTTCAGAGGAAGCACCAGCAAGAGTCAGAGTCCACTGCCAGTTTGTAATGCTCACCCCAAATCCCTGCTGGGCAGGTACCCTAAAATCAGTCCAAATCAGTCCCTCTCAGGGTCATGGGATCACTAAGAGCACTTGAGTATTAATCAAGGGATCAAGAGATATTGGGGATGGGAGACTCACAGATGTAACTGTATGGGATGGGGGTTTGTTTTGGATGCTCACAGGAAATCCACACACAAATCTGTGGGTAGGGTTAGCACAGCTGCATGGGCAGACCCAAAGGCAGGGCTTACAGGCAGTGAATCTGCCTTTGGGCTATTCAGAGAGGATCAGAAAGGATGGGGGTGCTGACACAGCACAAACCCACCACACCACAGCAGAGCAGACAAAACCTTTGGCTCATACAAGGCTGCTCCTACAAACCCACACTGGTTCTGCTGCCTCTGCCCAGGCTGGAGGTACAGCAGCTGTCCTGTACCAGTGCAAGAGCTTGCTCCATATAAATCACTGCCCAGAGCTTGCCAAGTCCATCCCAAAGCAGGCTGAGGACCCTGTACCTGTGGTGTCTTTGGATGTCACCTCAACTAGATCCTACACCACATGTCTTGCTTTCCAGCTCCCATCAGGCTTCAAACTGACCTCAGGTCAGAGATCTGGGCTTTGCAGGCAGTGGCCATGCACTGGTGACCCTGCACCTCCACGCAGAAGCCAGCCTCTGCAGCCAGAGTAAGAATGTCCAGGCAGAGCAAGCACCTCCAACCAGAGCTGGCACCTCCAACCAGAGCTGGCACCTCCAACCAGTGCCAGCCTCCACTGGCCACAGGGTCCCAACCACAGACAGCACTGCAAACACCTTCCCTGCTCCCTTGTGTTCCCCATCAAAGAGCCATGCACCAGGAGTTAGAGAAATCAGCTCAGTTCAGAACAGGATGGCCATGCTCTAACCAACTGCACCTCCTGAGTGTATGCTGCAGCCTTTAACAGAAGTCTAGGCATCACAGAATCACAGACACATTGAATATCTTGAGCTGGATTACTGCATTGTGGCACTGTGCACCAGGACAGGGAGGTGATCTGCAGTGGGGGGCACAGCAGTTGTATCCTGCAGCTTAAAAATCTGCAAAGAGAAACAGCAAGGGAAATTCCCATTCCTTGCTAAAGACAGCGCCTGTTTCACAAAAATGAAATCTGTGTCAGCTGGAAGCTGCTGATTAGAGATGTGACAGTGAGTCTTAATGTCCTGAAGCAATAACCACAGAGTCACTGGAAACGCCAAGGCTGGACTGGTGACAGTGTCCCACTGCAGTGGGCAGAACTCCAGGAATGCAGCAGGAAGTGGAACAGTGAGAATGCATGTCAGCAGGTGATGAAAGTAGGGTTAATTCACACGTTTCTCAAAGTTTTAGAAATAAATCAAAATATTCTTCACTTTTCCAAAGACTGAATTGTCTGGAAATGATGCTGAATTGTCTGGAAAGAGTCATGAGGCAATTTGGGTCTAGTATCACTTTTTAAAAGGGAATTGGTGCCAGAATTAAAAAATCAAAAATGCAGAAGCTTTTACAATCTTAAAAAAAAATAAATATTATGGTAAACAGAACTTAACAGAAATTACAGCTTTTTACACTAAGTCCCACTAGGCGGCATGAAAATTTTCAAAACCCTAGAAATATTACTAAAAATTACATATGACTACATAGGTAATCCCGTGATCTTTCTTTCCTTTGATTACCCCAGATGTCTCATACTTAAACAAGAGCTCTTGGATTGGTATTTCTTACTATTTCTAAAACCTCTCAGGATTTCCCAGCAGGAGGGGAACACCAGGCTGGCACAGAGCAGTAGTGGTGTGACAGCATGGCATTCCTCCCTCCCAATCCTCCCTCTGAAATGCTCCTTTTTTTGCTTCTAAAAGCAAAGAGAGGTGAAAAAAAAAAGCACTCTGCTTCACCAGCTTGGTCCCACTGATGAGCTGAGTGATGCTAAGGACACCCAAAGCATCTCATGATGATGTCCCCATGTCTGACAGCATTTAACAGCTCCATCAGTCCCACAGACAATGACACTCCCTCCATGCAAAGGACCACTGCCCTCCCTAATTTTGAGAACATCACATCCCTGAGAGCTGCCTAGGCTCCATGCAAGCTCCAAATCCAAACCTGTGGCAGTGTGGATATCTTAACAACGCTGACTTGGCAGCAAGGCCTAATAAAAGCTTGCAGAAGGTGACTATTACAGCTGTAATTGCCAGTAAGAAACAAACAAATTAAAACACGTCTCTCAGATAATGATGGAATCACAGAACATGAAGAGAAAACAAGGTGTGATGACCTGCATTGTATTCCCACAAGCTCCACTGGGACAGCTGAGGTGATAATCAGCCCCACCATGGTATTAAGTTCTTATGCAGACTCTTTGTCAAAATAATGGCTGTTGTCAGTTTGCAACAAAGCAAAATTAATAACAAGACAGAAACCAGCAGGGCAAAACCCCAAGGAAGAGCTGAGCAAACCTGCCAGAGGACAGCAGCTTGTCTTTCCAGCTGCCACTGGCCACGAGTGGCACCAGAAAACCTGTCTGAGAGCCACTGGATCACAGAGGACAGAAGGTACAGAGTCAGAGCAGGAAAAAATCATAGTGACAAACAAAGCTTGGTGGAGGACACACACAGAGGGGATCAGAGAAGCAGGACAAATTGATTTATTTCTCTTGACAAGCTGTGTGCCAAACTCAATGGATTAAAATACTTTTGCCTGTGTACTGATTGTGAGCAAATGCAATTATATTAACAGCTGAATATTCCAGATCCTATTTCCCATGAGTACATTGGCAGTCACGGCAAAATGCGCTGTTTATGTTGGAGGTGACTCTTAATTATGTCTCAGACACAAAAGGGTGACAGAAGAAGAACAGACCCAGGGAGCCAGGTGAATGCACAGAATTTGCACAGGAGCAACAAACTTTGTTGAGTTGGATGTGCACATTAATCTCCTGGATTTCAGAGTCTCTACAGGCTTTGAAGTCACTGCCACCACTCACCAGTCAATGAGACATGGCCAAGCAACATGAATAAAACAAGAATAATTTGATCAAAGCTTAGATAATCAACTACACATTTATTACATCAGACACGACATAGATAAATGAGCAGAAAGTGGGTGAACTTACTGTGCCATGCTAAAGCAACTGAAGCAGGGCAACATTTTTGCCTATGTCTTCAACTTAAGAATGCACATTATTTTTTTGATCTCTACACATTCTCAGCACCTTAAACACAGAAGAGATGTGCCAGACTGCCTAACTTCAGTATCTTCTTTACAATTTCAGCTGAGACTCAAAAAGTACAATGTCCAACACTGAGTTCATATGGTAAATGGAACTGTATGGGTAAAAAAGCCAAATACAAAGGCTGGAGAACATCCCAGAAGAGCTTGGGCACCCTGAACTCCCCTCAGACAGGGAAACCCAGAAATGCCTAGGCTATGTCTGGGTAGCTTCAACATCATGAGTTTGCCCTGGGTTTTAGCTCTGGGAGGATCATGCTGCAGCTATGGTGCCACAGAAGGGAAGAACAGACAATTCAAGTCCTCACTGTTAACAAATCCATTGATTCCTTCCTGCTTCAAAGGGAAAATTCTGCTAAAAGTGTGGAGGAGCCCTCTTTACTTGGTCTATCTGTAGAAAGGTTCAGAGATTATTCAGGCCAAACCAGGGCTTTTCTGACAATATCTACCCTGCAGTCAAGCCCAAGGCAGAGGGGGGAGCTGTGCTGAACATGCAGGCTCATGCTGTGCCCATCACAATCCTGTGTGTGTCACACTGTGTCACACACAGAGCACAGCAGCAGGAAACTCCCAGTTCCAGTGCACAGGCTACCCATCTTCCCATCTGCAGCATGTGTCCATTGACGTGTCCAGCACATGCAATCCAAACACCAACATTTTCCAAGTCCTGCACTATCCTAACAAGGCCCTAGAGAATTTTTAAGAAAAACCCACACTCAGAAATACCTTATAATCAGGCTGCTTTCCTGCTCTTCCAAGTAAGACACAGCTCTGTTCCTCAGCTGATATCCTCCTGTACATTCTCCATTTAACTCTTCCTCTCACCTATTGTAAATGATCTCCAGCTTCCACAGACAACTCCTGGCCAGAGACTTCAGGAATCAGCCAGCAAACCATCCAGTCTTAAAACAATGAGTGCACCTTGAAAGTCATTGTAAAACCAGGACAGACCACATATCTGCAGTTTCATAACAGCCTCTGATATACCCAGCTGGAGTTTCTCTTCCAAAGATGGAAGACCATGCCGGTAACATTCACTGGCCAAAGAGAAAACACCAGATTATTCTTGTTGGTTGCACACAGAGGGGAAATACTCCAGCTCCACCTGCCTTCAGGGTTTCCAGAAGCTGTGCTACTTAATGCCACTTGGATGCAGAGGAGGCAGATGCATCCTGAAGAAGATGCTCCCACTCTTCTGCTGAAGGCTATGACGCAGCAACAGCTTGACTGGACATCACCTGATGTCTGCAGCTTGTGTGCCACAGGATTTCGGTTTGAAGGGAGATTTTCCAGACCAAGAGCCTCAAAGTAAATCACAGAATTCCCCTCTGCAAGAAGAGGTTCTGCCTGAGCACAGCTACAGACCAAGGAAAAGCATCTGACAGCAAGCTAAGGACATGCCCTGCAGCTCTGCTAACCAGAACATCCCCACGTCAGCTTGAGTGGCACTGAGCAAACAGAACCTCCTAGGAGACAGTGAAAACACTTACACTGTTTTACAGTTTACACTCCATATGAGATTTATTTTTCACAATGCTGCCTTGATGGAGGCAATGGCTTGGAGCAAACAGCTGTTAAAATCAGCTTATTTTTGTCTATCTGATTCATCCTACTTGAAAGCTTTGGGTTTCTGCTGGAGAAGCGCACACCCAGTGACCCTGACATAACACACTGTTCCTTGCTTTGCAGATGTTACCTGATGGCACATGGGCCAGCAAATAGGAGAACAGCCCGAGCCCTCAGCCCTGTAAGCAGCAGGGATTGCAGAAGAACAAGCACTCATGCAGCCCAGTGCAACCCACCCTGTGTAACCATGTCTAGTCCCTCTGGACATGATGTTCAGCCCATGATTTACCTCAATCTCCCAACCTGAGCAGGCAGGGCTGCATTGAGGGGTTGGGAGGATATGTCTCCTACCCCAGCCACTGCAGCCCTGGCACAGCTGATTCTCCTACACATCTGCAAAAATGTCTGAACATACAGATTTATACTTGTTTCAAAGCACACCACACTCTCAATATACCAATTAACACCACTAACATTGGTAACAACCACTTTTAATAACTAAAATCACTGATTGAAGTGATTTTTTTCAAAAGCTGTTAAAGACTTCCCCCTCCTGCCCCAGAACACTGTACCTGCATGGCAGTGGCTGACCCACATCTCAGTCTGAGACACCTCTATGTGCTGCTTTAGAACCCTGGTCTCTGTCACCAGCAACCCAGCCCACTGACAAATAAATCTGCAGGCTGCACGTGACAGTGCAGACAACAACCTCCTCCTCGTAGTAACATTAAGAATGTATAATATTAAATTATTCCTTTTGTTCTCAAGGACTTGACACCCTGCCAATACTTGCAGCTGCAAGCATGGTTACTGCCCCTTTATTGCTGAAAATTAATTTATCTGTTCCTTTCCTCTGATTTCCATTTAAATAAAACTTTCTATTACTAGCCACTTTCATTCATCTATTTTGATTTCCTTTCTGTTTTTAATCATCTGCCCTGCACTGAAGAGCCCATAAGTGCTAATTGTGTTTCAGATGAGGTCATCAAGACATTATTGTCTATAAACTGAGATACATCACACAACTGAGAACATTTTCATTCATAACACAGAATCGTAGAATGGCTTAGGCTGGGAGGAAATTAAAGCTCATCTTGTTCCCTGACATGGGCAGGGACACCTCCCACTATCCCAGGGTGCTTCAAGCCCTGCTCACCCTGGCCTTGGACACTTCCAGGGATCCAGGGGCAGCCACAGCTTCTCTGGGCACCCTGTGCCAGGGCCTCACCTCCCTCACAGGGAACAATTCCTTCCTACTATCTAATCTAAAACTCCTTTATTTTAATTTAAAATCACTGTCCCTTGTCCTATCACTACAAGTTCCTGTAAAAAGTCTCTTCATTGAATCAGTTATAATTAAAGACTAAAAGTAAACGTAAGATTAACTTCACACTGAAATAGAAAACCTTTGCCTATACTTTCCACCAGAAATCTTTACTTGGACACTCTGGCACAAGAAACCTTCTTGACACCTCAAACACTGACTGGGAAAAAAAAGACCCTGCTGTCTGTCTTCCCATAACTCTTCAGTACTTCTCCCAGTACAGACGCTGTTGTGGAGGGGAGATGATCAGATGAGGAAGTTTTTTCAGGACACCTGGTTCACAGCCCGAGGCACCTCTTAGGGCACAGCGTTCCCTCCTGCTCAGCCTGGAACCAGCATTATTCCACGGAAAACCGTGCCTGGACTCCAGCACAGGGCAGAGATCCCAAACCCTCCGTGGGCTTAGTGGCGTTTGAACAGCAAAACGGGCAGGATGCTCCGGCATGGAGCGCCCGGCACGGAATCCCCAGGTTCAGAGCCTCCGCGCCCGGTGGCCAGCACGGAATCCCCAGGTTCAGAGCCTCCGCGCCCGGTGGCCAGCACGGAATCCCCGCGGTTCAGAGCCTCAGTGCCCGGTACCCAGCACGGAATCCCCGCGGTTCAGAGCCTCAGTGCCCGGTACCCAGCACGGAATCCCCGCGGTTCAGAGCCTCAGTGCCCGGTACCCAGCACGGAATCCCCAGGGTTCAGAGCCTCAGTGCCCGGTACCCAGCACGGAATCCCCGCGGTTCAGAGCCTCAGTGCCCGGTTCCCAGCCTCACTGCCCGGTACCCAGCACGGAATCCCCGCGGTTCAGAGCCTCAGTGCCCGGTGCTCGGCACGGAATCCCCAGGGTTCAGAGCCTCAGTGCCCGGTACCCAGCACGGAATCCCCGCGGTTCAGAGCCTCGGTGCCCGGTGCTCGGCACAGAATCCCCGTGGTTCAGAGCCCCATGCCCAGTTCCCAGCCCCATTACTCGGTTCCCAGCACCGAATTCCTGCGGATCCCAGCCCCACTGCCCGGTTCCCAGGACGGATCCCCGCGGTTCCCAGCCCCATTGCCCGGCTCCCAGCAGTTCCCAGCCCCACTGCCCTGTTCCCAGCCCGGATCCCCGCGGCTCCCAGACCCACTGCCCTGTTACCAGCGCCACTGCCCGGTTGCCAGCCCGGATCCCAGCGGTTCCCAGCTCCACTGCCCGGTTCCCAGCGGTTCCCAGCCCGATTGCCCGGCTCCCAGCACGGATCCCCGCGGCTCCCAGCCCCACTGCCCGGTTGCCAGCCCGGACCCCCGCGGTTCCCAGCCCCGTTTCCCGCACTCACCGTCAGGCTGCTCTCCTTGCTCTGCCGCCGCGGCGCCGCCGGGGACCCCGGGCTCTGCGGAGGGAAGCGGAGCGCATCATCGCGGCCGCTCTCGGAGCCCAGCATGGCTGCGCGGGGCGGGGAGAGGCGGGTCCCATGGCACGGCTCGGCTCGGCTCGGCTCGGGAGGCAGGCATGGAAGGAGGGGGAGCTGCGGGAGGCCCCGGCTCGCTGCTCCGCCTCTCTCGCCTCCGCCGCACCGAGCGCGGGGCCGGGGCTCGCTGCGCCGTGGGACGGTAGCACCCGCTGGCGGCGGTGGGAAAAGAGTCCTGCCATGGGATGGTGGCGTCACACCCCCCTGAGGACGGGGACGGGAGTCTTGGTGTCCCACGGGGTGGCACTTTGCTCTGCTGGGTACGAGAACGGGCACGGGGATGGTGACATCCACTGCTGGGGACAGCGATAGTGGCAGTGTCCTGCCATCAGGCAGTTCCTACCTGTCTGTGGAATGGTAGCATCGTATCCCCCTAGGGACAGGGACACAAATGTGCCCCACAGTCCCCCCAGGCGGGCAGTGCCCCTGTCCCTGTCGCAGGGTCCGTGGTGGGGCTCAGATGCTGTGACAGCTCTGCAGCACGTGGATCGCTCCTGGCATCGTCACTGGGCTGTGCCAGGGACTCCCACCCCAAATCTCACTGCCCGGGCACCCGCTGCTCGCCCTGGGACTCAACACCCAGCAGCAGCATCGTGCCTAGCACCACACAGGTGCAGTTCCATGGCTGTTCTGCTGTCCCCTTGGTGGCAGTTGTGACAACTTGAACGGGCAGCATTTAGCTGCTCTCTAGGAAGCCATAATAAGGTCTGGCCCTGTGCCCAGCACAGCATAGCTCCCTGTTGTTCTCAGTTGTGGCTTTTCCCCCCACCCCCTGACCTGTTTCCAAGAAATGTGGCTGAGCTTGCTGGAGGGATCCTGCCAGCATTTGTTTGCATGGTGGCTGCTGCCCAGGTCTAAGAAAGCGTCCTGGCCAAAGCCTAGGAGCTGCTCCACAGTGGGAGACAGCCCATGCCAGGAATAGACAAGGAGGCAGTCAAAGCAGAGCAGCTTAGGATGGCCCAAGACACACAAGGAGAGAGAGAGAGACAGGCCAAAAAGACTTTGAGGATAGGCAGAACAGCTTCTTGCAACCACGAGTTTACGGTCAGATGCTTTCCTTACTAAGGACTCTTCTGCAAAAGCTGCCACAGCTCCCAGGAAAAGCAGCTTCCCAAGCGGGCGTAGATACAAGCTGTTCTGAGAATTAATACCACCAGCAGCCAGTTAGAGACTCAGAACTAATTCAAAGCAGGTTCAAAGCAGGGATGAAGCCAGGAGTTCAATTTGGAAAAACCTGTAATAAAGGAGCATTGGAAAGAAAGTATCATGGAGGCAATGAAGGGAATGAGAAAAGTCATGAAAGGGATTTCTGACAGGCTGATGGCTGAGTCAGCTGAGCAAAGCAGTGCATAGCACTGAAAGGCTGAGAGCCTGGAGAGAAAAGGCTCCAGGATGACCTTAGTGGAAACTCTCAGTACCTGAAGTTTGTCCTACAAAAAGCTGGAGAGAGATTTTGGACAAGGGATGAAGTGATAGAAAAAGGGGGAATGGCTTCCCACTGACAGAGGGCAGGGTTAGATGGGATAGAAGGAAGAAATTGTTCCCTGCGAGGGTGGTGAGGCCCTGGCACAGGGTGTCCAGAGAAGCTGTGGCTGCCCCTGGATCTCTGGAAGTGTCCAAGGCCAGGCTGGATGGAGCTTGGAGCACCCTGGGATAGTGGAAGGTGTCCCTGTCCATGGCAGGGGACAGCACTGCATGGGCTTTAGAGTCTCTTCCAGCTGAAACCATTCTGTGACTCTACGACTCCTCATGTATCTCAGATGGGAATTTGAATAAAAAGGTGTTGTGAACTTGAGTAAGACTCAGCACTGTAAAAACAGAAGGTGGCTAATGTTGCTACGAAGTAAGAAGTTAGTTATCTGACTGTGTTCCAAGCCAACTAGAAAAACATGGGAGTCAGATACCCTGAGAATTTTTTTTTTTTTTTTTTTGGCACAAGGATTCACAAGGGACTTTTTGAAGGAAGTCAGAGCCTACAAGTTTAGCTGCAGTCTCGGAGGGAGTCACAGTACATGTGTGGACAGGGGTGTCTGGTAATGCGCTATGTAAAATTCTAAAATGCTTTTGACCTAGTTTAGGTGCTCACTATCTCCAGCCCAGGCAAATTGCTCAGAGAAACAGCAGCACAGGGAGTTAGTGTAAGATGTTTGATGTGGAAGAAACAGGGAATCAAAAGAGCTGGACTGTATCACGAGAAATACCATCAATCTAAACCAGGAACACTAGGTGAAAGGCTGAAGGGAATTACTTAAGAGGCAGCATGTGAGAAAGAGGGTCAAGGCAAAGCGGAACAGTTGTCAGACAACACAAAACTTAGACCAAGAAACAGAGAATGTCAGACAGACACCAGAGCACCAGACAGGCCAGGTCCACACAGCAGCAGCACACCAATCAAACACACATTTCCCCAGGGGTATTTAGTACTGCAAAAGGACTCACCACTTTCATACAGAAATGAAACAGATAACTCAGGTCTGGGACCACTGGGAGAAACCAGAGGGTGGGGAAGCACAGTGCAACTGGAGTGTGATCCACCAGCTGTGGCAGTCACATGGTCATATGGTGATGTTTTGGCAGGGAGAAAAGGTTTCATGGGAGGAGCTGGAAGAAGGCCCTGTGCTGCATCTGCAGACCTGTGGGGAAGACTTTCCCAGGAATATGATGTGTTGCAAGCAAAAGTGTAGAGATATTTATTGGAAATTTGAACAAAGGCAGGAGAAGGCCAACTGTCCACAGGTCAGCATCCTGTAGGTTAACTCGGGGTGATGTGCTGGGTGAGGCACTGAGGAGGGGCTGTAAAAGGACAGGCTGGAGGGGATGAAGTCATTGAGAAAAAAGCTTTGGATGAATTCTTTGTGAATACTGTCTTTGGGAGGGAAAGCTGGAGCTGCAGGAAAATACAATGAGATACAGACATGGGCGGATGTGCAAGTGTAAAGAGAGGACTGTGCTGGACACAGGCCCAGGGTTCAGGCTGGAGTGGCAGGAAAATTCATAGCGTTACTAACAGTGACTGAAGTGGCCTGGTGGATTTTTCAGAAAGGAATGATAGGACAAAAAAAATCCAAAGGATCTTGGCATTTTTCACTGTTTTACCAGCTGGACACAAAGACTAACTGTGCTACATGCAACAAATCTGTCTGATCTGAGAGTTTCTAAAAGAAAATGACCTCTTGACTTCCTGCTCTGGGTGGATTCCTAAATTACTTAGGAATTCCTAAATTAAGTAGAAACCCATTTATTCTTGGATCCTGCTGTTTGGCTTTTTCCCAAAAAACTTACCTGGGGGTCCCCACTGGCTTTTCGGAGGTTCGTATGACCTGAGTCGAGCTGGTGTACTGGAGACCCAGAGATGTAGTAGCCATTCACTGTAAGAACAGATGGAGAGTTAGCAGGCTTGCTGCTGATAGCAAATGAAAAACTGCACAAATTTAAAAACTAATCCCATAACTGAATATGCAGATATAGATCACAGTGTTTTAAGACTTAGTTATATTTCTCATTACCCTACTATGATTTCATGGGTAATAGATTAAACCTCTTCCTGAGTGGAGTCTGTTTTGCCCACGACAATAATGAGTGATCTGTCCCTGCCCTTACCCCAACCCAGGAGTCTTTTGTCGTAGTTTTCACCCCCATTCACCTGAGGAGGAGAGTGACGGAGTGGCTTGCTGGGCACCTGGCATCCATTAAAAGTACTGGTCCAAGGGAGTTGAGTTTTCATGTCAAGAAGGCAAGCCTTGCAAAATGTTTACGGTTCTGCGTGGAACTATAAATTGCCTTTTTTTTTTAATATACTGAGCTCAATAATGCTCAAAGTAGTGTTAAAACAAGATACTCAATTATATTATAAATCCTTTGGTCACAATGAAATGCACAATCTTCACACAGACTACCCACCCAGTTCTGCCAATAAAGAGGGACATCAGTTCAAAAATTTCTACGGAAAACATCCTCTAACCTACTTTATTTACAGTCAGCTGGCAGCAATGGCCTTTACATTTAACACTTTTTATTCTAATTTTTGCTTTGCTTTGTCATTCTGCAGTACCCAAGAGCTTTCCAGTGCAGTTATGCATCTGACTCCGTTCCTTGCTTCCCTGCAACCTCAAGTCAAGCCAGAGATGATATATATGGTCACCCCTGTAGCCATCACATGCTAAAACTCTTTGCTGTGCATATGCTCTGTGTGGAAGAGCATCAGCCAGCCCACGTACATCTGCAGCTCTTTAATTTCCCTGCCCTATGAGAAAGCAGAACTGAGGAAGTGCTTGTTGGGCCCCTCTTTGCCTCTGTGCTTCCAGAAGGAGCCACCCCAGCTCTTGAGTGGATACTTCAGACACCCAGACAGAAGATGGACTGGCAGGGAAACAGAAGTGCATAAGATGTGTCAGTAGGGAAAACCCCACTGTGTTTGCTCTGCTACACTCTCATGACCCTGTAGCCTGGAGAAGAGAAGGGTCTGGGGAGACCTTAGAGCCCCTTCCAGTGTCTAGCAGGGATACAGGAGAGATAGAAAGGGACATTAGGCAAGAGTCTGGATTGACAGGACAAGGGGCAATGGCTTTAGGCTGTGAGAGGGTAGACTGAGATCAGAGATTAAGAGAACATCTGTGAGGGAGGTAAGGCCCTGGCACAGGGTGCCCAGAGAAGCTGTGGCTGCCCCTGGGTGTGCCCAAGGCCAGGCTGGACAGGGCTTGGGGCATATTCCATAACCTGGGATAATAGAAGGTGTTCCTCCCTATGGCAGGCAGGTGGAATGAGATGATCTTTAAGGTCCCCTCCAACCTGAACCATTCCACGATTCTGTATGCACATCAAGTCTCTATCCCACTATATCACAGCAATTTCCTTTGCTTTGCTGGATGGTAGGGGAGCACATTTAGCCAGTGCAGCAGTCAGGCACAACATCAAACAGTACCTGCAGAACTCTTCTGTGACACAGGGCTCTTTGGAGTGCCTGGCACGCTGCTCGGCCGCTCCCACGTCGTTTCTGTTGAAGGGAAACACCAGTGTGAGGGTGACAGAGGCTTTTGCACACATACCAGAGTTATGACTATTACACATAAACCAGCAGGTCTGACCCTCACTGTCCTCTGAACCAGCTTTTCCCCTTGTGAGGAAGATGCCTGCACCTCCCTGCACTTCCTCTCTCCCCTCATCTCTTCCTGCTACAGCTGCCAGCTGGGATGGGTGGAGAGAGACAGACTGGAAGCTGCATCACTGGTTCTTCCAGATCACTGCCTGGAACACTCACCTGGCCTGCAGTGGGTGCCTTTCCAGATGCACTGAAGCCCAGCCCAGCGTGGGCACTGCCTGCAGCCCACTGTGGGCATTGCCATGTGCCAGCCGTGGTCCTCAGCCTGGGGACAGGCACCAAGCAGAGGCAGTGCCTCTGCCCCTGCTCTGTCCATGAAAGGCAGTTGTGAGTGACCCACAGATGTGGTGTCAGTCACATATACACAAGCTGTAGCACCCTTTTCCCCCAAAAAATATTTCCCTGGAATATTTCTGTTTTTCCACTCGGGTCGCTTAGCAGCTGGAGTATGCCAGTGTCTGTCACACAAGTTGTGACACTCCAAAGACTGCTGCTGCTTTCTCCCCTCAGGTGCCTCTGTAGTTTAACCATTCTGCTCATTTTATCAGCAAATGGGAAATTGTTTTTGACTGTACGCTGAAAACAGAAGACTTAAGTACAAAACTTTTTAGAAGTTGTGAGCAGAAGACAGTGGAGTGAGAGCAGCAACTTCCAGAGAAGTCCAGCTAGAAAGCCCCAGGAACCATTCCTTTTGAATGCACATGCCAGATCCAAATCACCTAAACAACACTGATTGCCAGATGATATCAAGTAAGAAAATAAATAAGTCACTGTAATCAAGTCTGAGGACTACTTTGGCTGCTTCATTTGAAACTGCTGTTTTCACAAATCCCAATCAACAACCATCTAATTCTGCCAAAGCCTGAAATCCTGCATCTGTGTCAGTATTCTGGATGACCATGGTCAAGTGGTGATGGAGGAGAGCCCTTGAGGATTAACAGTTGAGGGTTGGCAGTGAGCACCTCCCTCAGGGCACATAAGGCCTCCTGTCCCGGGTCAGTGCTTATTTGGGCATTAAGCAGGATGCTAACATGCTTCAAGAACCATAAAAGGCCTATTTTTATATATAGATTCATGCACATATGTATATACATTTATGTATCTATATGCATATAGATGTCTATGTGTGTATATATACATATACAGAGATGTCCTTAAGGGTTGTGTTAGGTTCCTTATTCCAGGAAAGAACTCAGGATTCCAGATCCCAAATGGAAGCAGGTGCTATCCCCCACACCTGTAATGTCCCTGCTCCTCCCCATCCTTCCCCTCTCACCCCCTCCCCAAGCTGCAGCATGCTTTTGCTTGCAAAGAAAAATACTTGGAGCTTTTTCTTCCCTTACAAGTGCAAAATCTGATGAACTAGAAGCTTTGCTGAGTCACAGGGGAATATTTAAATTTTAGCCTGCTTTTGTGAACTGGGTAGTAAGTAAATAAATTCCATGCTAGGCCAATAAAGAAGTACTGAGAGGTGTCTTAACTAAACAGAAGCAAAATTAAATGCTAAGAGTTGTCTTTTATGAGTCAGCTTGTCTTGGCTTACAGTCCACAAGTACATGGTTAAATAAAGACAAATTCTAATTTACATTTACTGTAAGGCAAAGGTAAACAATACAGTACACACATATCTTGTAGATTTTTTTCTAAATTTTAAATTGTTGATTAATTACTAATGTGAATTGAGATCTGTGGGAAGGGAATGTGATGCCCACTGATGCTGAGCCCCAGTGCAGTCAGTGAAGTAATGTTTTTTTGCCAGCATTGACTTTGATGTTAGCAGTAAAACAAAGCTACCTTCATGTTTGGCTTGGGGATTTCACACAAGCATTATCTGTCTCCAGCATTTTTGAGACCCTACAGAGGAATGTACCTAAAAACCTACCAAATATATATGAAATGTAATTAATTGGTTAAAGAGACATAGCTTAGTTAGCCAGAGCATGGTGTTAATAAATGAAGGTTGTGGGTTTGATTCCTGGATGTGCCATTCACTCAAGAGTGGGACATAGTGATCCTTGTGGACCCCTTCCAACTCAGAATGTTCTGTGATTCTGTGAAAATTGCCAGCTGCTAATTGTAACTGGTCCCTGCTTTGCCTGCTGGCTGTTGTGGAACTGCTGTGCAGTGCCTCATTCTTCTCTGCCACAGAGGACCCAGACACATAACTTGAGGGCAGAAAATTCACACATGAAAGAGCAGTGTCCAGTGCTTAGCAGATTTGTGAATGCAAGCCAAAACATTCAGTGTCTTGACACATTTTCCAAAATAAAATTACTTTGGAGTTAAGTACATTGAAAAATAAAAAAAATCCAATGCTATAAAATGCATTAAATAGAAAAGATATATTTAATTGGGTAGGAAATGGACAAGAGTTTTTAAGCTCCATTTATTTTGAGCATTAGGAGGGAAAAAAAGTGCACTTCTGTGCAGGGATTATTCTGGCAGATCAAGTAGGGATAGGAACTAATCTGGATCAGGACTGCACTGCTGGAATGCCATCTACTGGAAGCAACTACATTTACCAAGGTAAAACTGTGACATTACAAATTTCTCTGCAGCTTAGTCATGATTAGAAGTGAGAGTGGGGATTAGAAGTGAGTGGGGGGATGACTTTTTTTACAAAGACACAGAGAAGGCTTGTTAAGAGATAATGCACTGTCTGATCCAGCCAAGGTAGAGTCTTGTCTGGGAGTTCCACACAGAGCCTTCAATCCTGGTGCTTGGAAAATCAGAAGGCTACTTGTAACCCTGTGGTAGAACAGTGATCATGGCTTTTAGGAATAGATTCCTTGTTGGCCTACGTTTTATATCCCACACAGTTTTCCCCAGAGGATGTTCCAGTCAAGCTAAAGCCTTGTACTCTGGGTGCAATTTAGCACTGGCAGACCAACACCAACAAGTTCTGTCCTCCCTTATCAGCCACATGTTAATTAGACCATTTAGGCAGAGTGGGGAAGGAATAACCAGAGTTTCTTTGAGAGAGAAGACCCAGCAGACAATTGCAGACAACTCTTGACTGTGAAGGAGGACAGTGAACAAAAAGAAGTACTGCAGCCCTGAGAGATACCCAAGGCCAGGGCTAGGAGCCATCTGGTCTAGTGGAACGTGTCCCCTGTAGGGAGCTGGCACAAGATCCCTTCCAATCCAAACCATTTGTGGTTCTGTGGAATTTTGTTAGTGAACAGCGAGGCAGGAGAAAACCACTTGTTAAAACTGAAATGACGTAGTAGAAGGAAAACAGTTACAAGATCCAAGCTCTATTGGCCAACACAACCAGAGAGGGTTATCACAGAAACATTTCCTACCAGAGGAAAAGTGGAAACCTGTGGTGTTCGGGAGAAGCAAGTTCACTTCTGTTTGGCAGAATGAGAAATGACATGATGTGTCACAGAGCCACACACTCTGGGTTAGTTGTGTTAGTCAAGAAACACAGCTTCTGAGAATATCCTGAAGCAGACAATTTTTGTAATCCATTAATTCAGTAGCACTCAAGGTCGAAGGAGCTGCTTTCCAGTTTGAACATACATCATCAGCCAAACGTCAGGGTTTTATGTACCAGCACACTCCCTCACAAATGTGCTTATATTCCTTTCAGGAATGGATTTAGTACCTCAGCATGCTGTCATGTGTAGTTCTATTTTTGGAGCTAAATGCTTCATTGTTTCATTGTCTAAACGACATGGATGGGGCAGATCAAGCCAGTGGACCTCTGGGTCTGCTTAATGTGCAGAAACCTCTCCTGATCTTAAGGATCTGGAGCACCTGCCCTTTGTCACCCAGCTACTGGTGCTAACTCACATCTTTATAAATAGGTTTGGAGTTTATTTCAGCTTTAACAGCAATAAATCTGTGATGCTGAGCAGCTTCAAACCCAGCTTCTGCCCTGAATAATATGAAGCTGTGCAGGCTGCACAGGCCAAGGATGAAGGTGCACAGACAGGGATGAAGAACAGCAACAGAACAGGTCCCCCCTCAATGCCACAAGAAGAGACCCTGAAAACTTCTCCCAAACTGGTGCTGAAAACAAGCAGAACTAGAAGTCACATCTGCAGAAGGGTAGAACAGGCCCACATAGTTTTAACTCCTCCCTTTGGGATTCACTTGACTCTTGCCAATGGCAGGCAGGAAACACCTTGCAGACAGTTTGCAAACCCTCCATAACCTTCTATGCTTCTCCACTGCATCTCCATAGGCTCTCAGCAAGATCTGTGGCCTGTCCATGGCTCCCCAAAGGGTAAAGATAGCTCGGTCCTGTGACTCAGAGGGAGGGCAATCAGCCCTGCTTTGGAAACAGGTTTTCTTTAACAGCAAGCACTCTCAGCCCAGCCCTCCCATCTGCCTGGAGCCACCATGCTCTGAACCTCACCTCACCAGCCAGGAGCACAGAACTGTCAGGGGTCTTGCACCTCATGACCCCTTTCTGGCTAAGATCTTCCCCCATTTGTGATGAATTGGCAAAGTTTTCATAGCACTTTAGATCTTGATATCGTGTGTGGTAGAAAAAAGCCCAGAGGAATGACCAAGGGAGTGTGGGGGTTTGGGCATGTAAGAAGGGAACATCATTTACAATGCTGGTGTGAGACTGGTGTAAACTTCTGAAGCAGAAAGAGTGGGTGAATGAGAGTGCAGCGAAAATATTTTCCCTTCTGTTCTATAGAGGATGTGTAGCACAAGACTGTGTTTCATTAGAAGGAGGAGATCTCACCTCTGCATCAGTTCACAGAACTGACTCACACCAGCCCTGACCTCCTGCAGACCAAAGGCTGGGGACTCTCCTGATTCGACACAGCAGCTTCTTCATCTTCGTGCTCCCAACATTTTGGTCCACTGAGCCCTGCAGTACTGAATCCTGCATGAGTCACCTGTATCAGTATCAGCTCAAAATGCCCAAACCACCAGCCCATGGATGAGCCTCTGGACTGCAACACAGTGACCTCACACTCCTCCATGGGCCTCCCAGGACTATGGCCTTTACCTCCCTCTTTATACCTAATAAAGAGGAAAAAAAAGCATGCAGAACTGACCAATGCAAATCTCTCTGCACCTGCATCCAACATGAGAGTCAAGCACACAAGTGCTAAAAGCAGAATACCAGGCAGGACATGAACTTGTTCAGCAGGAGTTGCGGTGTCAGGGCTGAAATCCACTTCCATCCCCCAGGCAGTTCAATAAAAGAGAGACTGAAGCTGCCAAACAGTTTTTGACCTCAGTCTTGAAAGACACACCATGGAGACAGGCACCATCCAGGAGTTCCTGAATTGTTCTGTCCACATGTTGGATGGAGAGGTGCTTGTTGTCACCTCCACAGCACGGGAAAAGCTGCTGACAAGAGCTCTCACTTGATCTTTCAAAGTGATTACTGGGATGTCTACCATGCCCCTCCTTTTGCAAACAGCATGTGACAAAAGTGAGCCCTTTACTGCAGGCTTAGCAGTGATAATAATGCTATTCCCAGCACTTTCTGAGACACACTTTGTTTTTCTAGGTTTTAAGGCACTTTAGCTAGGGCATCCTGTATCAGAGGGAAATTGTGACTGAAACGTTTTAACTGTATGAGAAAAAACATGTAATAAAAATACTTGACAGCTCTTTGGTGTCTCCACAGAGGACTTACTCTTTGAGCTGCAGTTTGTAAGTTGGAGTAGGAGTTTACCGTAGCTGGTACCCCATGAATAAAACCCCTCAACTCAGAGACCTTTCAAGGAAATTACCTTTCAGCCACACATTTCAGGACTGCCCCAGAACTTACTGTTGCAGGTGGCATTTTACTAATGATGTTTGTGATGATAAGAATATATGGACCTTAATTAGGATCAAGATAACACGAAAGCAGAAGTCCTGCTTTCCAGGAGATAAAATGCTGTTTAGTAAATGGGAAGGACCTTACATAAAAGACAAGAAAAGGCTGGAAATAAGAACACACCACGTAAGGTTGGGCTCAGCTGTGAAAGCAAGGTGGCAGTAAGCCACACAAATACTGGTGTCACAAGTACATAAGTAATTTTTAATGTGATGGGCAAGGTAGCTGGAGTGCTATTGTTTGACTAATGCAAGAGGTATTGCAGCTGCAGCCCATCAGAGAATTTCTTCAGCATAATGAAATACTTTCCTGCTGAATCTACCACCCACACACAATTGCAAACCCCTCCTACAGACACTGAGTAACTCGTTAACCACGTAGTGGCTGTGCATTCTGGGCACTCTTTCCTTTGTTCTGACATGGCAAGCAGGGATGTCTCTGGATGTTGCACAAGGCAGGTGCCAGGCACCCAGCTGTAATGTCACTGGTGCAGACTCAACCTTCCTGTAGCAAGGCCATGCCCAGAAAACCTTGGGTACACTGAAATTGTCTTGGGCTTCATTGTGCAGACTGTATACAGCTCAGAGGCCCTTACAATGGTTTCAGGATTGAACCTGTTTCAAGGAATGATAAATGTGGAGTGTTTATCTGGTGGGATGTCAAGTGGAGAAAGACAGGAATGTGCTGTTTGTCACCTCTGCACATCCGTTTGTTCCAGGGTCACCCCAATGCCTTCATTACTGATTTTCCCAACATTTTTCTTCCACATAAGAACACGATCTCATAGATTCTATTTATTTCTAGTTAAGAACCAATTCCTTGTGTTTTTTCCTAGAAAGACAATGAAAATTAGACCACACGGTAGAAATACCGTTACAGTCAGGTAACATCACAAAATCACAAAATAGTCTGAGTTGGAAGGGACCCAGAAGGATTATGGAATTAGACTTAGGTGAATGGTCCATATGGGGATCAAACCCACATCCCTGGCATTATTAGCACCCTGCTCTGACCAACTGAGCTCATCTCAGGGTCAAGATGTATAACAAAGGCAGATAATCCCAGTGTGGAAAGACATTAACCACTGGAAACAATGGTGACAGTAATGCCTCACAGGAAGGGAGGCATCTGCTGTATTTTGAAGGCTCAAAAGAATCAACATCTTACTTGCCCCTAAAATCCCATTTCCCCTTCCCAGGAAAATGAGTGGATACTTGCATTACCACTTCTGAATAGTTCAAGCACTAAGAGCAATAAAACAATTTAACCCAAAAAAAGGTTTCTGCACCAAGGCAAAGATGACCAGGCATGGTAAGAAAGATAAGCTGTTGAACAGACAGGTCACCAACACCTCTTGCCTTTAGGAGGAGGGCAGGGAACTACAAAGAACTGCACAGAATTCATCTGGGGAGCAGCATAGATCTCCACCACACCAAACATTGTACAGCTTCAGCTTGCTGACCTTCTTCAAAGGCTGTGCCCCCCTTGCTCCCAGCCATGCACCCACCCCAGCAGATCCTGTGGTGTGGAGCCCACCCTCTGCTGCTGCCTGGTGACATTCCTGGCTGATTCTGCCTTTCCCTGCAGAGGCTCGAGGGCAGGACAGTCCATGGAGGAGCAGGACCTGCCCCAAAACACAGTGGGAAGATTCAGCTCAGCTGCAAATGAAAAGCACAAATGAAATGTTCCTCTGAACTCATATTAAGATTCTTTGACTCAGACAACCAAAAAATCAAACCAGCAGATGAGTGACAAGAGCCTGGTTAGATGTGATGATTGTAAAAGCTGGGGAAATACAAAGACACCAAATAAAGAGCAACTTCCATTCAGTCCCAGCCATTTGTCAGTTTCTACATTGATAAATATTTTTCACATAGTTTAGGCTTTACAGACTGAAAAAACAGGCCTGACAGGGATTTCGGGATGTCATACTGTCCCTGCTCTACCCCAGAGAAGGCCAATGTGAATTTCCATGGTTTTGCATAACCTGCTCCAGTGATACAGACTCCCAGGCAACTCTGTACTCCCACACTTCACTTCCAAGAGAGCTTCGAAGGGTTAGTTGTCCTGGTTGCAACCGAAATGTGTTCTAGTGATGAAAACCAAAATTGAAATTCAAATTGAAATTGAAATCTTCTAGTGATGACAGGCATTGCAAACAGACTTCTCCCTAATGACATTTTATGCAGTTTAGGCCTGCTTTCATGACCCTGTCCACATTTTTGCTTTCTAAGGGCAGACACCCACAATCTCTCAGCATTTACCCACAGGCTATGTTTTCCACATCTTCCATCACTTTTGCTAGTCTTTTCTGGGCTTTATCCAACTGACTCACATATTTCCTGAAGTGTAGCGTCCAAACAAGATAAAATATTCCAGCTGAGGCTTTATAATTTCCTTGTAAAGTTGGAGGCTTACCTCATGCCTCACAGACAACACTCCTATTTATACAATGGAAAATGCTGGCTGGTTTGTACTAGCACAACACTGCTGGCCCTCACCCAACTTCAGATCCTCCAGAGCCCCAATATCTTTGTCTGTAAACTGTTCCATTGCCTGTCTTTGCCACTTAATTGAAATCTCTGATCTTAAATGCATCTTTACTGAACAGCATCCTCCTATTCCAGGGCAATTGTGAATTCTGAGCCTGTTCTGTGCAGGAGAGAACACCATGTTCTCTCCCAGCTCCAGTTAAAAGTTATTGTTTGAATAAGTGCTTTCAATGTCAACATGCCATTCATCAGTGGAAATACTGCCTAGAATGGATTCTCGGGCAGATCACTGCAGGATTCCCTTCAGTACAAACTCCCCTTGGACAAGGGACCATTGATCACCCTGCTCTGAGGATGAGCTGGCCAACAGTTCTGGAGCAGCTTATTGTAATTTAACTATGGGCCCTGCTTTGTTTTCCCTTTAGTCAGCTTTCAAACTGCCTTTTTGCTTTTAAGACCTGTTTTCCCATCAATGAACAGCCTTCCTTCACACAGGTCCCCGACCCACAGACCCTGCCTGGATGCTGGGTAAATGTTTACCCATAGTCCCACCCCACGAGAAGGCCCATACCTCCTCTCACCAGAGCTTTTCAATGAATGGAAGACATAAAACTGCTACAGACTGGCCAAGAAAGCCTGCTCTTGACAGCATTCCCCCTCAGAAAGGCAGTGGGGGCCAGCAAGAACCCACAGTGGGGGAGAAGGATGCTCTGTACCTGACCCAGGGCTCAGCCACAGCCCTGAGCTGCATGAATCCCCTCTCTCTGCCCTGGGATATGTCTCCCACTAACTGGCAAGGCAACTGGTGGACACCCAGGGCACCTGGAGTGCTGCAGTGAAGGACATGCCACTCTGAGGATGTCCAAACACAACATTTACATGAACAGACAGTGAACCCAATGCCTGGAGCTCCCACAGTATGCTCACCATGCTGCTGTGTGGCTCTCTTCCATCTCATGCATGAGAGGCAACCAAATCATGCTGGAAGAGGCAATCCCTCATGCTGGAAGGGGCAACCAAAGGGAGGCTGCATGATAGCAATACCTCAGGGACATGTGCAAAAAGAAAGCAGCATGGATTTGTGTGCCCCAGGCTCCAAGAGACCCCAGAGAGAGCTGTTCAACCTAAAATGCAGTGGTACATTTGCTGCCTAACACCAGCCCTGAAGGAAAAGCCAGAGTGGAGTACCCCAGCAATTAACCGTATTTAGTGGCAGGTCAAGACTGTATCCCTCTGGACTCTGGAAAAGTGGGATCAGAGGTACCCTGCAGCAGGATGCTGTCATCAGGGACTCAGCAGCTGCATCCATGGATGGAGCACCCTTGGATGGAAGAAGCTGGACAGGATCCCCTGGGTTCATTGCTTCCTTCCTTCCTTCCTTCC
>VWZS01000635.1:424685-461130 GCA_013397075.1 Rhabdornis inornatus
CCTTCCTTCCTTCCTTCCTTCCTTCCTTCCTTCCTTCCATCCATTATACAGTGACACCTCTATCAAATGCTTTCATCATCTGGTAAATGGTAATCAGAGAGCAGCCTAGAAGTAAATCTACACCTTGATGGAGAGCAGACCTGGCTCCTGCTGCTGAAACAATGGTGCTAAGGAGGCCAAGAAGGACAGAGGTCCATGAAGTGACAGAGGTACGTGCCAGCACCATGTCCACATGACAAACACTGCCAGTGTTTATCTTGGTACTCCCAGCAGCAGCTGCAAGCTGTCCAGTCTGTGAGACTGGCAATAAACATTACCCATGCCAATGCAGCTCTACCACAGGAAAGATGGGGACTGCAGGTTTTAGGCTTAGAGCATATTGTCTTTGACTTATCCTATAGCTCAAACCCAGAGAATACATTCTAAGTGTCAAAGTGCAGTCCCACTGTTAGCAGCAAGTCTCACATGCCAAATGTGACTTCATGGTGACTGCATGGCTCAGCAGGTCCAGCTCTGCAGCATAGTCAAGGAAAAAAGTGTAGCAACACGAAATTTGACCAACATGAGTGTATGGACAGTCCTGAACTACAGGTTTTGTGAGATCAGAGGTCAAAGCTAATTAGTCACGTTAAATCAAAACAGCGTCCAGACAGCTGCTCATGCCAGGACTGGGTAAGGCTTCACCACACACTCCAGCCGAAAGGCCTGGAGGTTGCATTCCGCATTGTCTGAAACCTAGATGACACCACAAGTGACACTTTCGTGGCACATAATCCACTTTGAGGAAGCAGAGGCATTTGAGATCTGAGTCTGATCATGCAATATAGCCTAACCAGAGCAAAAGCAGTCTCAAGCAGTATTACTCAGCCACAGTCTCTATCCAGCTAGAAGACATTTGAGGCAGCAGCATATTCTAACTGAGCAGGTTAGATAAACTGAGCTTGCCAGAAACTGGACCAACTAAGCTGGAAAGTAGTCAGGGTGCCCCTGCATATGCTGCAGGAGATTCCTGTTGTCCCACAAAATGCTACAGCCCTCATGGAACAATGGGAGGCTCAGAAATGCCGGGTTCTTGAGTCCAGCATAGGAAAAAGAGCAAGCCTAACTTCAAAGCCAACTGGGCGTAGGATCAGTCTGGTGAAAAGATTCCCATCTAAACAGAACTTGAATAAGTGATCCCTAAAGCAAGGCTCAGAACACAGAAACCCCACTTCTACCCTCTCTTACATGCTGTTATTCTGAGAACCACACAACACTCTAACAGCTGAGAGCATAACCATAGGTGGTTTGGACATTCTCCTGAGAAAGACTGATTGGAAGTGACCTCTGGAAGTCTTCAATCCAGCTACCCTGAGCAGGATTACTGCTAACAACAGATCAGCCACAGCTCTGTCCAGCCAGTTTCGGAGATTTTCCAAGGACAGAGATTCCGCCGCCTCCTTGGTCAGCCTGTGCCAAAGTTATCCTCCCTTCCTAGAGGAATGAGAAATCTCCTGATTTCTGGCCTGAGTTCCCAAGCAGGATATGGAAATTGGCCCTTGTTACATTACTTGTAACTTTTGTGAGGGAAGTACAAAACTGCCTGACCTTATGGAGAAATTTAGTCCTAGTCACCCACCTGTCTGAGGCAGGGTCCCTGTGACAAGAGCTCTCAGCACAAAAGAAACAGGCTCTGCCTCTTACTGGTTTTACCTGGCCTCAACCCAGTGAGTATGGGTCCACCACAATGATGGTGAGTATAATCACCTCCTCCCCTACATTTGAACTGCAGTGGGGATGAAGTATCTAACTCCTGCTGATCTCCCTAGCTGTGCAGGGGATGCTGCCCATCAGCCAGAGCAAACTGTGCTTGAAAATGGAGGCAGGGTTAAATGGAAATGCACCTACTGGATCCTATAAGATGTGAGTGCAACAAGCTCCTGTAAATAATGACTTGGCAAAGTTTTGGGTCACAACCTTCTGAAATGAAACACATCAGCCCCTGAACAGACCATAAGGTGCCCATGGCTCTCCTTTGTGAGTGAGATAAAGGAATGCCAGAGATCACTCCTGATGGCTGCAACTTCCTGCGAACAAGGTTAGCTCCTGCTGCCCTCTCCTTCATGCCACTCTGGCATTCTTTTTGCTAAAGAAATGTGGATTTGCTGGTCACAAGGTCCTGTTTTGCAATGCTGCTGTGAGCTCATGGTGAGAAGAGCAGGTCGACACAAAGTCTCAGGTAAACTGGAGGTGGTACAAGTTTGACAGGTCTTGAGCAGGTGCTAAGATTGTGAGTTAAGTCTGCTTCTCAACATGACAGTGACTACAACACACAAATACTGACTGAAAGCTTTGTCTGTGTTGTCCCTTTACATGCATTTTTCTTTCCTTGTCTCCATGGGCAAGCTGAGTCTGACCAGTTCACTGTTTCTGATTTCCCCAATGGTGTTTTAGTGGTGTCTGATATTCTATCAAACTACTTTACATGTATGTGCATATATAGACATAAATATCTCCAGGTAAATTAAATAGGGAATGTGGAAAAAATTGTATCTTTAACAGTGTTTCATATTCTAAAACATTTATGACAGAGGCATTTCTACTTTACATTCTCTGTCTTTTGTCAATGTTTCAGATGTCTTCTGATGGTCAGAATTAAGATGACAGCGGATTATAATCTTGTATTTTCTTTCACATGGTGTCAGGATCATATTAATTACTTTGGCTCTGCAGCTACTTTTGTTATCAAAATGAACTAGCAAGATGATTTCCTGAAACAGATCTGTGCTGGTATGGTGAAACANGGAAAAAGAGCAAGCCTAACTTCAAAGCCAACTGGGCGTAGGATCAGTCTGGTGAAAAGATTCCCATCTAAACAGAACTTGAATAAGTGATCCCTAAAGCAAGGCTCAGAACACAGAAACCCCACTTCTACCCTCTCTTACATGCTGTTATTCTGAGAACCACACAACACTCTAACAGCTGAGAGCATAACCATAGGTGGTTTGGACATTCTCCTGAGAAAGACTGATTGGAAGTGACCTCTGGAAGTCTTCAATCCAGCTACCCTGAGCAGGATTACTGCTAACAACAGATCAGCCACAGCTCTGTCCAGCCAGTTTCGGAGATTTTCCAAGGACAGAGATTCCGCCGCCTCCTTGGTCAGCCTGTGCCAAAGTTATCCTCCCTTCCTAGAGGAATGAGAAATCTCCTGATTTCTGGCCTGAGTTCCCAAGCAGGATATGGAAATTGGCCCTTGTTACATTACTTGTAACTTTTGTGAGGGAAGTACAAAACTGCCTGACCTTATGGAGAAATTTAGTCCTAGTCACCCACCTGTCTGAGGCAGGGTCCCTGTGACAAGAGCTCTCAGCACAAAAGAAACAGGCTCTGCCTCTTACTGGTTTTACCTGGCCTCAACCCAGTGAGTATGGGTCCACCACAATGATGGTGAGTATAATCACCTCCTCCCCTACATTTGAACTGCAGTGGGGATGAAGTATCTAACTCCTGCTGATCTCCCTAGCTGTGCAGGGGATGCTGCCCATCAGCCAGAGCAAACTGTGCTTGAAAATGGAGGCAGGGTTAAATGGAAATGCACCTACTGGATCCTATAAGATGTGAGTGCATCAAGCTCCTGTAAATAATGACTTGGCAAAGTTTCGGGTCACAACCTTCTGAAATGAAACACATCAGCCCCTGAACAGACCATAAGGTGCCCATGGCTCTCCTTTGTGAGTGAGATAAAGGAATGCCAGAGATCACTCCTGATGGCTGCAACTTCCTGCGAACAAGGTTAGCTCCTGCTGCCCTCTCCTTCATGCCACTCTGGCATTCTTTTTGCTAAAGAAATGTGGATTTGCTGGTCACAAGGTCCTGTTTTGCAATGCTGCTGTGAGCTCATGGTGAGAAGAGCAGGTCGACACAAAGTCTCAGGTAAACTGGAGGTGGTACAAGTTTGACAGGTCTTGAGCAGGTGCTAAGATTGTGAGTTAAGTCTGCTTCTCAACATGACAGTGACTACAACACACAAATACTGACTGAAAGCTTTGTCTGTGTTGTCCCTTTACATGCATTTTTCTTTCCTTGTCTCCATGGGCAAGCTGAGTCTGACCAGTTCACTGTTTCTGATTTCCCCAATGGTGTTTTAGTGGTGTCTGATATTCTATCAAACTACTTTACATGTATGTGCATATATAGACATAAATATCTCCAGGTAAATTAAATAGGGAATGTGGAAAAAATTGTATCTTTAACAGTGTTTCATATTCTAAAACATTTATGACAGAGGCATTTCTACTTTACATTCTCTGTCTTTTGTCAATGTTTCAGATGTCTTCTGATGGTCAGAATTAAGATGACAGCGGATTATAATCTTGTATTTTCTTTCACATGGTGTCAGGATCATATTAATTACTTTGGCTCTGCAGCTACTTTTGTTATCAAAATGAACTAGCAAGATGATTTCCTGAAACAGATCTGTGCTGGTATGGTGAAACATTTACTGGAAAGCCACCTCCACTCACCATTTGTGAAGGTGTTCACGTAGTACCTGCGACCCTGGGGAGACATGTAGCTCTGCCAGCCAGGGGGAAGGTGGCCATTCAAGGTGTCTTCTCCTGGCTGAGGAGTCGCCTTTCGGGGTTTCTGCTGAGGAAAGAAAGAAAAAAAACAAGCTATTAAGTCAATACCTAGATAATGTAAAGTCTAACCAGACACACAGCTGGAAAGAAATGATGTGGTTTGGCATTCTAGAGATTCCAGTATACCCAAAGAATTTCAGTCCATTTCTTCCTTCATCTGTGCTAGCTTCAGAACATGAAGCAACATTGCCTTGAAAAAATCACCATTTGGGACAGAAATTAACCCCTCTGTATTTAATATCCCAAGAGCACATGGAACTGTCCAAAAAAATGACTCTGGTTGAGCAGTAAAACACAAAGCATGAAATGATCAAGTGTCTGAGAAAGAGAGGCAGGCATCTGGCCCTCCTTTACCTTCCCACAGATATACAAGTGGGTCAAAGCACTGATCATGGAGGTGCTGTCACAATTTATTTTACAGAGGCACCATCACCTGAACCACAAAACCAAACTCTCTCACAGTAAGCTCCACTGGATAGCACAGAGTAGCACAGAGTACTGGAACAAATCCTGGGACACCTCCTCCACCATGGGATTAATGGTCCCCTGTTACTGTTTGCAAAAGCACACTGAAGCAAAGTAAACCCTGCAGTGTGGGAGTGTACCAGCTCTGGAAGAATACAGCAGCACGCTGGTTCCCTCATATTCCCTGCACGGATATCTGGCCTTGAAAATAACAAAGATACACCAGACTATCTCTGCTGTGCATGAAAACCTCAAAAAGAGGAATCTGGGGTAACCCAGCCCTGGGTTCTGTTTCAGGAGTTCCAGATTTCACACATTTTTGCTGCATGCTCACCGTTTCTGTACCTAACACCTTCTTTCTTTTCTGGAACTGAAGTCCCTCCATTCCCACTACCCCTACTTCTTAATATGATCCTACAGTGATTCCATGTGCCAAGCAGGTCACCATTAAGCTCAGATCACTTTAGGGGCCCATGGCATTCCTCCACTTTGCACCAGTGCCCTGCAAGAACAGACATTACCAGTTTGCTTAAGGGAAGCTCTGAATGGCCCCAACATCCTTTCAGTCACATTTTCAGTGATTTTTGCTTCATGTCTGTCTGCTGGACTGCAGGACAAGCAGAGCTCCTTCACAGGTGAGTGCACAGGCTGCATTCTTAAACAAAGGCTATGCCAAGAGACACATGTGGATGCTATACAGTAAATACCAGCAAATGTTGGATGGAAACAGTTTAAAGTTAACCCAGTGTTTCAGCTGTAGTCCCTGCCAAAATGTGCATCTCTTCAAACAGCATACAAGCATTATGTTTTGAAGTTGCTAATTCTATTTTTTGGTTACTAATATTTATACCTTTGCTTCTGATTTTGCCAATCAAGAAGTGCCGTGAGCACAGCGGTCTCTACCAATGACAGTCAAGAGGAAATCTCAGCACTGCCAAATGCTGAAGTTCTTGTAAACAACGGGGGAACAATTTGTGTATTGTGATTTAACCCCAACCAGCAACTAAGCACCACACAGCCACCCACTCCCTGCCTCCCACCCCTGGGATACGGAGGAGAATCAGAAAAAAAAGTAAAATTCATGAGAGAAGAACAGTTTAATCATTGAAATAAAGTAAAAGATAATGATAATAATAATGATAATGATGAAAATAACAAAGAAACAGGAGGAAACAAAAAGAGAGAGGAATAAAACCCAAGAAAGACAAGTGATGCAGAGTACAACTGAACACCCATACCCAGCCCTTCCCTGAGCAGCATTCAGCCTCTCCTAGCCAACTCCCCCAATTTATACACTGGGCATGACCTTCTGTGCTGTGGAATATCCTTTTGGACAGTGGGGGTCAGCTGTCCTGGCCTTGCTGCCTCCTGGCTCCTTCTGCAGCTCCTTGCTGGCACAGCATAGGACACTGCTGAGTCCTCCAAACATCAGGGTGTTATCAGCATTATTCTTACGCTGAATCCAAACTCGGCACTGTACCAGCTGCTAGGAAGAACACTAACTGTATCTGAACTGAAACCAAGACAGCATGCAGTGTGTGATCTCTTCCCTTTGTTTTAGACAGGAATGTCACTCAGCTCACTATTAGGCAGGACTCATCTCCCCATGGAACTGCAGAGGAAGATCCACTGAATTCTGGGACCACTTCTGTGTTAGAGCCTCTGACTGGTCCCAGTGCAATCCCCTCGCAACAACACTTGGATTCCAACTCCTACAGCAGCTTTAGGGGGAAAGAGGAACTGAAAACGGTATAGGAGAGGAACAGAAGAAGACACAAAACTTGACTTCATACAGGTTTCCTCACTACCCTGCCCTCACAGAATCACAGAATCACCAACTGGTTTGGGTTGGAAGGAACATTAAAAATCATCTCATTCATCCCCCTCCACAGGCAGGGACACCTTCCACTATCCCAGGGTAGTGGAAGCCCTGTCCAACCTGGCCTGGGACACTTCCAGGGATCCAGGGGCAGCCACAGCTTCTCTGGGCACCCTGTGCCAGGGCCTCACCAGCCCCACAGTAAAGAATTTCTTCCCAATGTCTTAAGCTCAACCTACTCTCTCTCAGTTTGAAGCCATTCCCCCTTGCCATATCACTACAAGCACCATTCTCATCATACAGGAGCCCAGGATGCTATGGCATAGGTAGTGTGGGATGATGAGATCTGGGATAGATGCACATGAGCCTGGGCATTATAATGCACCACAGATTAAGTACCTCACAGTTCAGGCACACTCAGCCAGCCATCCTTTCAGAAATGAGAGTGCCAGAGAGGCCATGGTGGGTACCACGTCCCTTTTCTGCCAAAACAGGAGCTCTGAGGAAAAGGAGAGCTTTTCTTGCTCCTTTTTCCTGGGCAGAAACACCCTGTCCCAGCCAGACCATCTGCAGTCCCTTCTTGCACCAGCACAGTTAAACTGGGACCATGTTTGCACACCTATGAGGGAGTTTTGGTTACCGTGGCATGTGATGACTGGCAATCCTGCTGCTGGGACACAGCAAGGATAGGGCTATGGCACTGCACAGGGAGCAGAGGTGACTGCACACAGTGTTCCAAGAGGCCAGCTCCACATCTGGCACAGCTCCACATCTGGCACAGCACTCACAGACAGGCTTCAGAGCTCTCCCAAACCCAGCTCCCACCAGGGCACCCCTGTTCCCCACCACATGCAACAAAGAAAGTGCTTAGAGGTACCCATGTGTAGATGCACCTCTTCCTTAGACAGATCAGCAAGACTGGACTGTTTCTTTGGTTTCTTGTTCCTATTTTTGGAGAATTATTGCCAGGATAATTTCTGAGAACAGTAAATCACAACAGAGGACATCTGCATGGAGAGGAGGTTCCCCATCAGCAGAGAGCATTGCAAACCAGCCAAGAGAGAGCAGCAGGCAGGGACTAGAAGCTGAAGAAAAGCTCAGCTTGAAAAGAATCTGCCAATCATGAGGGTAAGTATCAAGACTTACCAGGGAGCTGTGCACTTCTTGTGGTTCCTCCATCAAGATTGAAGGCCTCTTTCTAGAAGTTCTGCTCTATTCCAATCAAAAGAAACAGCCAGGACCTTGACACCCCTGCCCCAGCTCAGGCTGAGTGGGCTTGCAATCCCTTCCGCTTTCTAAACCTTCCAACTCCCACAGAGCCTTTGAGCTCAGAAATGTTCAGGCCACTCCCCTGACTGTCACTGCTGGAAGTGTCACCAGCTGCTGTCACCATGGTGGTGGACAGGCAAATCTGGACCCGGAAAGGATGTCTGCAACACTTGTCGAGGAAACAGGAAACCTGAACAATGTGAGCAGTGAACGTGTGACCCCAGTGAAATCCTCCTCAATCTGTATTTGATGCCTGGAAAAGGGATCAAAGTGTCTCACAAAACACTAAAATCCAACAGCACAAGCACTTCTCTCCCACGAGATTTCCTAGGATCAGAATTCCATGTAGCAGGGGAACATGCAAGAGCCAGCCACCCAACAGGTCCTGTTCCACCTGACAAGTGATGGTTTTTGTCTGCTGCCTGCAGAAAGACAGGGATGGAATTCTCCTAATAAATGCACAGCAGAGAGGAAACAGAAATGAGCAGGAAACACAGAAAGGGCACTGGAGCTCTTCAGCACCAAACCACGTGATAAAGAGATGGCAAAGGCAAGCATGTGGAATAAGAACAGATCTATGGGGTTAACTCCTCTAATCCAGGACAGCAGCACTGACAAGAGGCAGAGGAATTTGCTGTTTAGATCAGAGCACACAAACCTGACCATTCTCTGTGCTTCTTGCCCTGCATCCACGGGCACTGGGCCAGGGATGTCAAGAAGAGGACAAGCTGTGTGGGCCAGAGAGCCACACACAGCACCACAACCCTGACCAGGCAATACTGTTTCATCCATGTGCTGCTATACACTGATGGTCTAGAAGCATGTCTGAAGAGAAGGACAACTGGGTCAGACACCCTGGATGTGAAGAAGAGCAGCAGGCAGGGCCTGCCTGTGGGAGCCCTGAGATTTTCTATCTGGCTGGGCCAGCTCAGAACAGAGCAGCACAGCCAGCAGGGAGGTGGTGAGTGCCTCTCCCACTCGACCTCTTCTGACTTTCTGATTGTTTGCTTTTTCTTTTATTTCTTGGTCTTCTTGATCAAGTTAGCAGCAGCCTAACTCATTCTGTTCCTTTGGAAGAGCCCTTGGCATCATGATTCCCTCCCAGCAGTGGAAAGAAAGCCAAAGAGGGCTTTATGCAGCAAAGTGAGACAACAGGGAGTAACACACATCAATTCAATCCATGATGACTTGACCCTGAGGCAAGTTCTGCCTTGCTCAATAGAGGAAAATGACTTCCCATTTTCAAACTGCAGGAAATCCCCATTCTCCTTCAAAGAGGGATCCTGGGGAGGAAACATCTGTGTGTTGACAAGCCCTAGCTCCCTGAAGATGTGTGGGCTTGCCCAGCAGAGCTCAGACCAGGGGCAATTCCCAACACATAACCCCAGGGAAAGCAAAGCAAAACAATCTCAAACCCACAAATTCAGGCCTCAAGCAACCTGATCTAACTCTGAACAAGGGGTTGGACCAGAGACCTTCAAAAGTCCCTTCCGTTTTAAATTCTTCTGTGATTTTATGATCCTATTTCAACAGAGCATGCAGCCTTGGAGCAAATGAAGAGGAGCCTGTGGCTGTGGGAAAGGGCTGGAGGGCATCAGCAGCACACTCACCTGCTGCTCCCACCTGTGTAGTCACACTTGCAGACCCAGCAGCACAAGGAAAGCCACAGTGCCCAAACAAGCAGCTGTCCTGCAGTGCTGGAGGATCACTGGTGACAGAAAGATGGGAAAACTACGGAGAGGAACCTCTCTGTAAGGAGAAATGCAAGGACACAGCATGAATCTGCCCCAGAAAAGCCTCTGTCCTGTGGGGAATGGCTTGTTCTGCACTGACAGTACTGAGCTTATCTTTCTGTCTAACTGCATTTTGTGTGGCCACTGAGCTTGGAAAAGGTGTGTGTTAGTCCTAGGGTATGGTGCAGAAAAGGCAGAACCACAGAATCACAAAATGGTTTGGGCTGGAAAGGACCCCAAAGCTCATCTCATTCCACCCCCTGCCATGTGCAGGGACACCTTCCACTGTCCCAAGCTGCTCCAAGCCCCAGTGTCCAACCTGGCCTTGGGCACTGCCAGGGATCCAGGGGTAGCCACAGCTTCTCTGGGCACCCTGTGCCTCCCCATCTTCAGAGTGAAAAATTTCTTCCTAAAAACTTATCAAAACCTCCTCTCTGTCACTCCAGGCCCTTGCCCAAGGTCCCTCTCTAGCTGTCCTGGAGCCCCTTTAGGTACAGGCAGGAGCTGTATGGTGCAGTTAAAGAAGTGGGGTCTGTGTTTGGCTTCAGCTGATGCCTGTACCAGCTTGTGCCCCGGATCAGGAGGCCTGAGGCACCCACAAACCCCTCTGCCCTGCCCACAGCCTCTCTCTGCCTCATACTTTGAGTCATTCTGTATTTTGTTCATTTTTATGCAATCTTTCTTGCTCAACATTTGGTTTCCATGGAGTCACATACACTGTGTGAAACAGATTTATATATAGAAAGTGGAACGGGTCATATGATCTGTCCTGGTTGTCCTGGCAACCAGCACAGCTCCCCTCGGGCTGAATAGGATGGCACATTCTGCTGGGGACAAGTCACCCTCCCTGGGTGGCCCTGCCCGTGCCACTGCCCTGCAGCCCTGCTGTGCCATTCCTCTGCTCTGGGCACTGGCCATGGCTCCAGCCTCCTGCGCCACCAGCCCTCGTCCCCACAGAGGACAGTCCCCCTCCTGTGTTGAGTTAGAGCATCTCAGTGCTGAGCTTGAAGCTGTGGGCTGAACTATGCCCAGCATACAACCCACACTAAAGTTCAGCTGGGCAGCTCTCATTTCTCCCAGTTTTAAAAATCTCCTTGTGATAATAAGTTTCCCTTGTACCACTCTGCTTCACTCTTCTTCCTAAATAACTTCTACATCTCCATGCAGCTGCTGGTTCCTTGGCTGCCATCTCTGCCACCTTCTCACCAGCTGATGGTGGCTGTGGCCAGGAGGAGCGGGTGGCCAGCTCTCCCATATCTCTGCACTCCTCTCTGTCTCGTTTGGCTCTGGAACACAGTGTGAATGCTTCCCACCCAGCTCTGCCTGGTCTCCAGCCAGATCCCCAGCTGCCAAAAGCCTCCCTTCTCACCCACCCAGGTCCCTGGCTGTGGCACATGCATGTGCCCAGGACTTTGCTTTAATGTAATATACATGAAAAGCACTGTGTTAGCAGAGAATGAGCCTTCTGGGGCTAGTGTATTTTTCTCCATTAGTACCATAAATGAGGGAAAAACAAGCTGTTTCTGAAGGATACATGACCCAGGGAGACAGACTGGGTGATGTTTTCTGCCTCAGTGCTGTGTGAGAGACCAAAATGTGTGGGAAGATAAATGCTCTGACCTGTGAATCCCATCCTGACCCCTTCAAAATGGGGCCTGTCAAACCAGAAGTGAAAAATCTGAATAACTACAGTGCAGCTCAGCCCTCTCCCTTCCTTCTCAACATGTGCCTGGTGCACAGAGCCATGTGCCAGACTGGGAGAAGTCACAGCACTGAGCTGCAGCTGAGCCTGGCCCCTGTGGTGGGTGACGTGGGACTCCTGGCACCAGGTCTGGTCCAGATCCTGCCACAGACGATGCTCACTCTCTGGCAAAGCAACAGCTCAGGGAGTGCTTGGCAGTAGCAATCGGTGGGTTTTGGCTGAGGAGGGAAGCTAGGCAGGTGTAAGAAGTAGGAAGCATAAGAAAGATGGCAGGGTTGAGATTCATTGTGGAGAAGGAGCATTGGGAGTGGGGCCCTGATTTGAAGAGGGTGGTTAGCAAAAATACAATAAAAAGCCTTCGACAGCAGGGATTTGGGGAGTGGCAAGTGAGCAGGAGGGTGAGAGCAGTCTGCAAAGGACCGCCCAGCTGTCAGTCTTCTCGCCTCCTGCTCTGCTTGAGCTCTGCTCCCTTTTCTGTGCTCCTTTCTCTGTGTGCTCTCAGGGGGTGACAGCATTCAGCACTTCATGACAAGGGTGCAGAGACCTGGCAATGAAAGAGCAGCCAAGAAGGGGGAAATGAAGTACCACCCTCTCACCAGGTGCCAAGGACCACGGACAACCACGGAGTAGTGTCTGTTCTGAGAAAACCCATCTAGAACACAGTGACCATAATGCATCCACAGGAAGGCTCAGGAATCACCCCCAGGAAAACATACAGTTGTTTTTCCCTTCTATGCTAACAGACAAGATCTGTCACTTGGACAAATCTGTTCAATTCCCTTTGAGCACCCCCTCTCCTGCACCCAGCTGAGCCATGCATGGACAGGTGATGGCCAGACTGACACTGGACAGGAAAAAAGCTGTGGGTGGTCACATCAGGCAGACACAAGGAGTTCATGCTGCTGGATGCAGCTTCTACAGCACAGCCTTGGAAGAACAATGAGCAGTCATGTAGACAGACTGCTGTGGTACTAGGAAACATTTCTTCATCAAAAGGGTGGTCAGGCATTAGGAGAGGTTGCCAAGGCAAGCGGTAGAATCACTGTCTGCACTTGATGGTTTCAGAGGGCTTTTCCATCCTTAGGGAATCTGTGATTCTGAGAAGGGCCCAACTCCACACACAGCAGAGCAGAGATGAACAGGAACAGAACACAGAGGGACAACGATGGGAGCTGAGATAACCTAATGCCACAAACACAGCACTCTGCAGTCACCCTTGTGGTGAGAGCCATCAGGCCCTTGGTCTGGGGTGAAAACCTTCATAGTGAGTCACAGGAAAGGTCCTCCAGACCACAGACTGATAGAGGGATGCAGGGAAAGAGGTATTATACAAGACAAGGATTCATTAGGGGTAGATGGTTAGAGGAAGAAACAAAGATGGGGAAAGGGATGAAACCAGTGAGGTTAAGAGGATTCAAGGAACCAGTTAAATATTTTGTCTGTCTGTGCCCTGACTGATGACAGCAGTCTGTCCTGTCTAAGAAACAGATGCTGAAGAGAGAAGGGGGAGATTTTGGCATCAACACGTGGCCTTGAACACACCTGTGGGAAGTCAGCATATGAACCATCCAGAAGTTAAAAGTCCAGTGAAAGAATGCCAGGAAGGACTGGACTGATACCTCTTACTCATTCCCAAGCCCACCTGTGACCAACTGCCCCTCTGAAACATGGAGCAAACCCTCCTAGCAGCCAGTTTCCCTGCAGGAGTCAAGGAGTTTTTCTGAATTAGCTGTAGTCTTTTTCCTTCTTTCCCAGAAGAAATACAGAAGTTAGCACTCTCCTATTCCTCTGTTTTCCTCTCAGCACCAATGTTTCTTGCTGTTCAGAGAGTTGGAATCTCATTTGCTAAGTAGCAGAGTGAGTATAGGCTCTGGAGGTCTAGGCATGCTTCATCTGCCAAGACACAGCCAGCACACTGAGTGCCCTGCTCTGCTACTTTTCTGCCATCAGAAAATGAAGCCCTGCTGTCTCCCTATCACAATGCCTCAAAATAACAGGATGCCGCCAGCTGGGACAAAGCTGATTTCTCAAGAGATCCAGAGCTGCCATGAGCACAATTTCATGTTTCTATGCAAAAGCTCTGCATGCTGCTGTGTAAACTCAGCCCACTCTGATGTGACAGAGTTTGACATGAACTACTTGAGTCACAGCCCCATCCCCTCAATAGGAATGGAGACCCAAAGCTCTGCCACATGCTGTCATGAGCTGGCTTTCCTGATACTAAGGCTTCCCCAAGCAGGAGTTTTCACACCATGGCTTGGTACGGTACGAATGGGCAGAAGAAGGTGAAAGACTGGGGATGAGGCAAATGCCAGCCCTCCAAAAACCCTGGGCTGGATGTGTCCTGTGCCAGGGCAGCCCAGGAGCAGGCAGGAGCCCTCCTCCCTTCATTGTGGAACCCCCAGTGCTCCAGAGGGGGGGACCTGCAGGTTGTGCCAGGAGTCCCTGGCAAGCAGCTGGGAATGGACACTGACCCTTCACGTGACCAAGGGCTCAGGGTCCTGCAGGGCTGAGCAGGGGGTGTTTGGTCCCCCTGGGACTCTGCAGGAGCCAGAGAACAGCATGAGATCCTGGACTCAAATAACCACTGCAGTGGGTATGTGGATTGTAAGGCTGTAAAAGCCCAGCGATTCTTTTGTTCAAGTTCTTTCCCAAGGGCTGTTTCTAGCACTGTTTTCTAGCACCACTCAATTATTAAGGTATTTTCTTCCCAAAATTGGATGCCTGAGACTCTGCTGTGGGAAACCTGGAGCAGGGGAGCTTTTATACAAGCCTCACCCTTCTCAGGAGGGATGTGCCACTCTGTCTCTGACACCAGCATCTGGTACGAGGCAGAGCACCAGGGCCAAGTACTCTGAAGGGCTGTGTTGTTCTGGGCATCCAGAGACAACAGGCCCATTGTTGAGCAAACCTTGTACTGTCAGAGTCACCCCCAGAAGCACAGAGAGTCACAAGTCCAGATCAAGCCAGCTGCAGCATTACTGCTTGTCTCCAGTTTGAAATGACCTGCTGTGGGGACAAATCCCTCCCTGACTGCAGAGTGTGGTACACCAGCTCAATGGTCAGGGGCCCGAGAGGCAGCCAGGGAGCTGGGGGCATGCTGCTTGTTCCAGGTGCTCTGCCCTGGAAGCAGTTAAAAAAAAGAAACTTCCCACAGATTGAAATTCGCTGTCTGACCCCTCTCCCTGGGCTGTGGCATGAAAAAGTGGGGTAGAAAAGTCACCCTCAGCAGGCTTGAGGGCAAACAAAGAGCTGGGCAGCATGTCTGCCTTCTGGAATTCTTGTGCCTGTGAGTGCAGCTGGGTTTGGAGGAATGGAACATCTGGGAATAACGCCAAATGTTTTAATGTGGGGCCTCCAGCCTGTGCACTGCAGGAAGCTCAGCCTGGCTGAGTGCTCTCTACCTGTGCTGCTATCTTCCTGCAGCATCCTCTGCAATTCCAGCAGTTGGATGCAATTCCAAACAACGCAATTCCAGCATCTTCTCTCCCACCTCTGCCAGGGCATGCCTTCATGTGCTTCATTTCTCGTACTTCACCAGGGTCTTAACAAGCCCCATTCTACTGTTGAGTTCTGCAGTTTCCCAGACACAATAAAATCACTTGATAACAACTAATAATTAGTGTCCTTTCAGGAAGGAAGGAATTCTCCCTTAAAATACAGAGACTCCCTCCCACATGCACACGCAAACATGCATAGCAGAGCTAAGGCACAGCAACCTCAAACCTTGCTGCAGTCATCTGCCAAAAATATGTATTTACAGAAACACTTTGGAGCAAGTAATGTATGTATAAGTTAGAAAAGCAAGTAAAAGCGTCTAGATAAGTTTTTGGAGATCTCATCAGATCTCCAGAGCTAGTGTATTCTCCTTCTCATGAGAAGTTAATAAAAGGACATTCTGAGAGTGTCTAAAGAATAATCCCAGTTAGTTGTCTGTATTTATCACAGAATCACAGAATGCTTCGGGTTGGAAGGGACATTAAAGCTCATCCCATTCCAACTCACTGCCATGGGCAGGAACACCTTCCACCAGACCAGACCGCTCCAAGCCCTGTCCAGCCTGGCCTTGGACACTTTCAGAGATAGGGCATTAATTTATTTATCTTTAACTCCTTTTAAAAAGCCTTTAACTAATCTTCTCTCTTTTAGGAAGAATGTTGGGCAAGATGCCTGAGAACCTTAAGTTTAATGATTTGCATTTCTGATAATTTTATTATAAGCACTACTATCTCAAAACCCATAAAATTAAAACAAAATTGCAATAGTTAGCTCAGATTCTGTTTCTGGCTCCAGGCCCTAAGCAATCTTTTGGCATATTATAGCAACACTTTCCTGTACTTTAAAATGAAATTTGCATCCTCCTGTTGCTGTGGCTGGGTAGATCCCCACATAATGTGCCTTACTACTTTTTCAAGCAGCAACCATTTCTTTACAAACATCCTCAATATTTCTTGAATGGTGTTTCCCTGCAGAGGAAATCTGTTCCCCGGATTAAATGGCCCTCCATGACCAAAATTTGGGAAGCTCAGATGCAGAGAAAACAGTGAAATGGCCAAGATACAAAGTGCTGCCAGATGCACATTCCTGCGCCCTGCCTTGTAATCTCTCTCAGGCGTGGGGAATGCGGCTGTTGTGCCTGTAACCCTGCAGCACAATGCACTCACACAGACACACCACCTCTAGTTTTTTATTTTTGCTGCTGCTACAAATCTTAATAAGCGAGCAAACAAACACTGAAATAAGGCATGTGAGGAAGGCCATTCCGAGCACTCGGAATGCCTGAACAAGGCTGCAGGAGCCCCCGCACAGAGCCATAGCTCACCCTGCCTGTGGCCAGACAGACGGACAGACAGACAAGCAGCCAGGCACACAAACAGGCAGACGGACAAGCAGTCACTGCTGCTCCGAGAGCAGGGCCATGTGCCCATACCTGCTGGCAGGACAGGGTGGCACAGGAAGGACAAGGGACTTTGGGGGTAGTGCAGAATGCCTGGTGCCCCTTGCAGCTGGGACACAGACTCCTGCCAGGCTCAGCAGGCAGGGAGAGCCCCACTGACACCAATTACTGCATCTGTAGCATTTTTCCAGGGGCCCCTTCTCAAAGTATGTCAATGTGGGGCTGCCTCTGTACCCTGAGATGTCGCTCAGGAAAATCCTCCTTCTCCACTGGGCTCAGTGACTCTGGAGGTTGCTCAGGCATGAACAAGTATCTCTGCCTGGCTGCCTCAGTCCTCTCCACAGCCAGGTCTGGACAGCCACGTCAGAGCTGTTTGCTGGGCTGAGATCAAGGCCAGCCAGTGTGTGACACCCAGGTAATGCAGCACCCCGAAGAAGCCCTTGGTGGGCAGAGCAGCAGAGGGTCTCCAGTGCTCCAGGAGCTGACTGGCTCCCTCTTCCCTGTGCTCCTGGAAAGGACAGAGCTGGTTCTCATCCATCCATCAACACCAGGAGCTCTCTGCAGCTGCTGTCCCCTCTCCAACATTCCTGCACAGTGGCTCTGCTCCTTCTTCTGGCCTTTCTGATTAGGAGGAGGACACAAGCAGAGGACACCTGTGTGTTTCTCCCACATGCAGCGTTCCCAGGACTCTAATATGAACAGCCATTTCAGCAGACCAGGCAGTCCTTGGAGAAGTCAATGCCTCTTATCTCTGGCTGAAATTAAAGGGTTTGTTCATGTTTACCTTCTAATTAGTGGCCTACCTCTGAGGTAAAAAACCTGCTTCTTGCCCTCACAGCTGCTGTTCCTGGCCCTCTACACAATGAAGGGAGCTCAGATCTCATTTGCCTGGTTTAGCTCTTTTTAATGAATCTCCACCACACAAACATTTCATCTGAGAAGAATATCCAGGCCACTGCATTTGTGCAGTGTAATTCATTCAGTCCCGATCCATATACAAGAATAACATTTAAGGCAGCACACTGCCAGCGGTGGGGGGGTACTGCAGAGATGAGGGATGGCAAAGGCAGACCTCAAGGAAAGTGCTGGGAGACAGCAATGGCAGCTGAGCAGGAGACCTGCTGGTGGGAGGGGACCAACTGCAGATGGGTCAGACACGTGCAGAAAAAAATGGAGCAGGCAGAAACACCCAGGAAATATCAATTCAATATTCAGCTTGGAAAACGTGCAAGTAGGATAAAACAACCAAAAAAAAAAAAGCCAGCAGGGGGAAATCCCTGGAAATAGTTACTGATGAATTTTAATTTGCCCTGTGCAGTAACTGAGCATCCTCAGAAGAATGTCACTGGGTCACCTCCACCCCCTCTCTTTTCCCAGTCAGTCTCCTATCCCACTAATGCTGGTTTAAAGAAGATGAGGAATGAAGTGGTTATTTTAAAGCTGCCTGGCACCTCAACCCCTGAGACTATCCTGCCAAGAGAATGCATTTCCAATGTGGTCCAGACACTGCGACCTGCTGCATGGATTCATCAAACCACACTCTCAAAGCAGATAAAGAAAATATATTGGTTTGATTGCTCTACACCTAGCAAGCTAATCTTGTTTATGGAATTGGACATTTTAATATCTGTCTTCCTTCTACGTCCATTACAGTATTTAATTACCTGTTACGGCACCAGTGAATTTCAGTAATTGTAATATGGAAACATCAGAAGTCATTGGGACTGGGAAGCTTTTGTGCTTGATACTAGGCATGTAAGAGAATGAACCTTTTGAATGCTTTTAAATTTAAAAAAAGCTGCCAGTTATTCCTATGACAAGTACAGAAGCGTAGGCGAAAAAGTAGATAAAATCAGCAGAAAAGCATTAACAGTAACAGGAAATACTTCATAAATGTATATTAAGAGGAAGACCAAGTAAAAGAACCAGTTGAAGCCCAGCAGAGGAGAGCTAACCATGAATGTTCAGGATATTCAACAAAATGTCATTTATTAATAAAGTCCTCCATCATCAAGTGGCTGTCACAGTTAACACCAACAACAAAGATTTCAGCCTGCAATAGGGAAAGAATAAGTTGGAGAACCCTGAGATTGATAGACTTTTGAAGAACTGGCTCATAAATCTCAGAGCATGTGCTAATATCCTCTGAGAATCCATGAAAAATCTAGTACAAAAGAGAGTAAAAACCAGACATCTAGGAAAAAATGACCTGAACGGAAAGAGAAAAAGTAGTTTAATACAGGTCAGGAATAATGAATGAAAGGGGAGTGTCTCAGATATGCCACCAACCTGCTGGGAAGAAAAAGGGTGATTTATTTTCCCATCCCTCACAGGGGAGAGAAAAATGAAATTAACTTGCAGAAGGGAAGGTTCAGGATGGAGGTGGTATCAAAGCCACAGTAAAGGCTGGACTTCTGTAAGAAAATACCAAATAACTATTTATAAGAAATGATGTAGGTATTATTCAGCCTGTCTGAAGAAAAGGAGTGAGCCTGTGACTGGAGTATGAGGCACACATATGTATCCTCAGCAGATGTGTCCAAGATTACACCATGCTGACATTCCACTGGGAGATGGCTTGGAATGGACACATTTGATACAAAAATAGAAATATTGTTTAAAGTATGACATCATGTATTAGAAAGAAATTAAAATCTAATTGAAATAATCTCATAATCTAATAAGAAAATGCTGCTTAGGAAAGATCAACACTTGGAGCTGAAAGTTAAGAATTGGGGGTGATACAGTCTTTCTGATGGCATTCACAATCAAACCTTTAATAATACTATCACAGCAAAGGTGCTATCTGGCCACCCTGCACTACCTGCACACCATCACCTCAAAGAGGCATAAAGAAATCATTCCTATCCTATAAACCCTCTCTACATGAACCTCTGCAAGCTTTGAATGAATTATGGCAGTGAATATGTGAATTATGGTAGTATTTGCAGCTGAGGTGTTTTGAAGTCTGGGACTGAAAATAAAAAAAAATTACACCTAGGGAAAACAAGAAAGTTCTGTTGAGTCTGCTGACTATATTCCACTACTTTAGTTGGGATTTTTAAGTCCATGGGGTTTTTAAGTCACATGCTTTCATGAAAAAGGTAAAATTGCATTTTTAATCTAGACTTAACTTAGAAATAAATGGTCATAAATTTCCAGATCACAAGCTGCTACCCTGTGAAGAGCAGAGAAAAACAAGTATTGCAGCACAGCTTTTGGTACAGCTAATCCAGGAGTCATGGAAACACTCTATTGATATCACTCAGAGCACCAAGCTCCTACAGGGTCCCTTCTGTCAGGAGCTTGTCCTGCTCAGCACCTCACAGTTTGTGCTACTTCCCTTCTGAGACTTCCAGTGAAGTCCTGGGGAACCTCTCTGTGACACCTGCGGTGCTGCACTCAGCTGCTGAACATTTGTGCTGGGCTCAGACAGATGCAAGGTGGAGGAAAAAAAATAATTCTGGGAAAATTTAATTCAAACCCAAGAGCCGCTTTCTGGGCTGTAAAAATCTTATTTGCACCTTCCTGCTCTGCTGCAGCAGCCTTGTTTGTGGAGGAGAGAATAGGGAGGCTGAGCACAGCCCTGCATTTGCAGGCAGGTCCCACCTCCTGGACACCAAACCTTGGCCTCAGGCCCAGGAAAGAAGCAGGACGATGCAGAACAGATGCTGAATTCAAACTCCAGATTGATAACAACACCCTCAGGCTCCTGCTCTCTGACTTAGCAAGAGAAGAACAGATTGGCAAGACACGAAAACTACATCTCAGTACAGTTCCTTGTGGGAATTGCCATACAGCCTATTTGAGCATATCCACAGGCAGAGCTGCTCCATCCTCTTGCCTCCAGTCAGACCACAGCTGAGCAGGTGCTCACAGCTCTCTGATCACCAGGGAGAAAAAGACAAAGCAGTTCCTTCAGCCTGGCCATCTGAAAAAACACTGGGAGAGTCTGACCTCAGGAGTTTCTCTTCCTCAGCTGGCTGTAAAGGAATCGGAGTTTTTTGTCTTTTTAAAATAAGGATGAACTTGTTCTTCACTGTCTGCAGGACTGAGAAGTTCCTGCCCCAAGGCTTTTCACCTGTCCTCACTGGAACACTACAGCACAAACAACCCTTGAAGCTTATGAGAAGACTGCCACCCCCCTGGACACCCTGCGCTGGCATTTCTGATGGCTCCCTGGGGCAGCACGATGGTCACAGCACAATTGTTCCCTGAGGAGGTATGTGGTGCTTGACTCCATGCAGAGAAGAAGAAACTGCAGCCACATCTATCAGTTTCTGCCCTTGAGCCACTCACCTGGCACAGGAGGTTGGTTAATCCTCCTCTCCTGGAGACTGTAAATGAGCCAGTGGACACCAAACACACACAGCCCCTGCCAGGCACGGAGGCTGCCAGGAGGAGCCCTTGCTCACCCCATCCTGGGAGCTTTCCACTGTTGAGCTCTGGGCAGCTCCTGCCAGGCATAAGCCAACACTCATCCCCTCTGGAGAAATCTGCATCTCCTGCACCATCAGTACAGAAGGGCTGGACACCTCTGTCAGGAGGTGGATAACCGCTTGAGTAGCACACCCACGTGTCAGTGACCAGGCTGAGGTCTGGCTCTGATGCCATCTGTAACACCTTTCCACCTGTGTGCTCAATCTGCTCTAGCCCCCATCCAGAGAAGCACAGGACACATTCAGCATTCCTGGAGACCAGGCTGCTGCAGCCAAAGGGGAACAGGGCAGGCACTGAGGTGCCTGACAGCAGGGTCTGGCCTCTCTGCCCACCCTCAGTGTCTGAACAGGTTTTGGTGCTCAGTAGCCTTGGGAGCTCACACCACACAGAAGCTACCCCAGGAACACACCAGTGCTGAGAGCTGGATCAGTGCATGGAGGGAGATTCAAGAGGGCCTTCATGGGGCTGCTGCCGAGTGCAACGGGGTTAAGGAGGCACAAGAGGGTTTAAGGGGAGCCCAAAGCAGCTCAGGTCTGCCATGCCTTCACCTGCCACAGCCCAAACATCCTTCACACAACTCTAAATATTTCTGTGCCTGCTGCTGAATTGGAGCAGTCAGAGCTTCCCAACAGCCTGGAATCTGCAGGATGGCTGTGCCTGTGGCATCTGCACACACACTGCCAGAGAGCAGTGCCTGCCTCCCCCACCCTCAGTGGCACCTCACAGGAGTCAGCAGTGCAGTGCTGCTCTTGCTGAAGCAGCTCTGTGCTGTTCATTCCAAGTTCCTGTAATTGACTGGATTAAGGGGAAAAAGTTAGTAGGATTGCAGAAAGAATATTTTTGGTCAATTTTGCACAGCTGCGGGATCTCACCATGTGAAGAAAAATAAAACCTGTTTTATTTGAGGGAAATCTGAGATGTTATCTTGGTTTTGGCCTCGCTCTAGTAGTTGTCTTGCATGCTTAAACATATTGAATCTATTGCCTAACTAATCACATTCTGCTACACAATGGCAGCACACTTCAGTATATTATTTTCCTTAGAATAATATGGTTTAACAACATAGAGAACTGAAACTATGATGTAACTTGTGGTTGCTGTTCCTCAGGCTGGGCTCCTGAGAGAGGGAACCTCTGGAGCTGAAAGATATTTTCTCAGCATGCTCTGAGCAAAAGTAGTAAATGTAACATTTCATGATTTCCACTGAAAGAAAAAAGTCTTTAGACAGGAAACAGGGCTGAGATCAAAATTAGTGTTACAGGAATAGCTTTCAGATCTGGCCTGCTCTTTTCTGGCGTGGGATATTTAACTCCTTCAGCTGTAGATATTGCCTTACTACTGCTGGAGCTGCAGCTTAGCAGAGAGAGGGAAAATGAACAACAATGAAGACTTTATAGATGTATAAATGCATATATTTTATTCAGTTATAAATAAATTTCTCAGCTTGAGAAGAAAACATGGAAGTTGTCAAGGAAGGCAACATCAAAAATAAAAGAAAAAGCTTACAAGAAAAAATTGTGTCCTATATTGTGATGAACAGCAATTCAGTCGTACTCCTTAGGAATATTCTGATAAGGCAACTGAGGTAGTCATACATTATGTGATAAAGAGGGACAATTGTTGCTCTCCACAGAGCAGAATGAGACATCTTACGTGTACAGGCTATCAAAAGTCAAGACTGTAACCTTATTTATTAAAATTAGTAAATACAAGGAAAAAGGAATTTGAAGGATTTTAGCTGCACTGCATCTCAAACCATAAGGAGCTGGTGGGTGTCTGCCCTTTGAGCTGCGTGCCACCCAAACAGAGAGACAATGACAAACCATGACCTAAAAACTGGCTGGTGCCATCCCTGGCAGGCAGAACCCCTCGTGGCAGCTGTCTGATGGTGCTAATGCTGCATTTCTATGGGGGTTACAAGTGTGCATCTCAAGCAGGTACCACCCAGAGATGCTGAAAGGAGCAGCCTCAAGACCTCCCTCACACAGAGCAAAGCTCAGCAGCCACAATCACTGCTATTTTCCAGTAGAGGACAGATAGCTCAGATTGATTTTGACTCTTCCAAAGGCAGAGAGTGCCCAAGAGGATGAAGGTGCACAGTGGTTGAAGTGTGACTCCTCAGAGCTAAGAAAAGAGCAGAAGACTGTATGAGGCTCTCTCTTAGTGATGAGGAGCAAACATACCATCCCAGCAGAGGGAGGGAAAGGCCTGTGCAACTCTCATCAACCTTCCCAGAACACTTCCCTGCCAGAGGGAAGGAAGAATAAAGGGTTTCCAAGCTCACTTTCCTCTAACCACAGGCAAATATTGGATCCTCCAGCACTGAAAGCAAAAGCAAATTCCCTGCCACAGAAGTGAATGTTGGGATTTGTTCGTTCCAGGGCCTGACTCCAGGCTGGAAACAGGCTGTAGCTTCTGAGTGGCACTTCACAGGCTGCCAGGGCACAGCTCTGACCCCAGCCAGGGCATTGGAGCTCCTGCTGCAGGAGGCAGCACGAGGGAGGAGGAGGTTCAGCCCTGCAGCTCTAACACTACTGCATACATCAGGGACACATACACAGAGCACTAATCAGTGCTAGCACAGGGACTACAGCCATTCCTGCTCATGTACTTCTGATTCTAGAATCACCAAAGAGGCATTTTCAGAGATTCACATCTTGCCCAGCAAAAAGCTGCTTTGTTCAGTGCAGTCAGCTTCGTCCCATGTGTCACCAAAATCACTGTGTGCAAGCTTATAAGACTGTCATCTAAAGACCTTGCTGAGCATCGCTGGGTGGAGCCCTGTGATCAAGCTCTCTGACCTAACTGAGTAAAAAATGCAGCCAGAGTTGAAGCATTCAGCAGCTCCCAGCTCCTTTCCCCTTTGACATGCTATTTGCAGTTGGTGGTCTCCATCTGTGGGTTCCCTGTCTTCAACGTGGGGCTCCAATGTGGCCAGCAGACCTCCTGTCCTACTCCAGCAGAGTCCCACCTCTGAGATGTGGCAGTCCCACCTCCAAACTGACAAGATTCCTTAGGAGGGTATCAGAGACATGCTGGAGATGCCTTGTTCCATGAGCAGGCAACATCCTGCTTGTGGCACACCAGGCAGCACAGAGCACTGGCCACAGCAATCACAACGTGCTGGGAACAGTGATTGGCACCAGCAAAATCTCATCCCCAGCACTGCCAGCAAGTTGCACAGCAGAATTTGCCACGGTTCCATCCCAGAGATGAATTATGTTTCTGACCCATGATTATGTTTTTGGCAAGCACTGAGGGAAAGCTTTGTCCCTCACTGAAGATTCACCTTCAGCCTTAGTAAGTGGTGCTGGTCAAGAGCAGAGGAGGGAGCTGGAGTGAGGGAAACTCTCCCCAAACTCTGGGGCAATGCAGATCAGAGGAGCTGTGCACAGGGGTTCGCTGACTCAGGTTCATTGCAAAATTATTTTCCTAAAGATGATTTAAACATGATTTCTTTTTGGAAATACCTGAAGTTGTGTTCTTCATTCCATAGCAGACTAAGGTTATTCCCAGCCTTCATTTGGTCTCAGTTATCACTGTGGTCATCAGCAGTCTGCAGCGCAGTGAGACAAGTCATAGGCTCTCTTCTAAATCTTGCTATTGAGAGTGATTACTTGGCCTTGGGTAATGAATTAGTCCTATTATACAGCAGCTGGCACAGTAGAAGCTAATCTGCTGCTCAGGCAGCTCATTACATGGGCAGGGCTGGAACTGCTCAGCTGTGTGCTGCACACACAGCCCTCAGCAGCATTTTTAAGCAGAATTCTGCACACAGTTCTTCAGGACTACAAAACAAACTACATCTATCAAACCAGTTTCTGTCTGTTCCTTTTTGAGTTAAGCATTTGCTCACCCTTGGAAATACAATTCCTCTTCTGTGTAATTTCTACATGGCACTTTGCCATATCTGTATCAAATCCAAACTCTGTTAATTCTTCATTCTCAGTCACTCCTTGCAAACTCTGTCACTCCTCATCTCCATTTTTCTCCTCCAAACTCCTCTGTATCAATTATTCAATCTACCCCACTACCAAAAGCTTGCCAGCTCTGCCTCTTCTACAACCAAATTTCATTTCTGTAGCAATTGGAACTGCTCCTGTACAGCACTAGCTTGTCACTGTAGGTCTGGCTTTGTGGTTTTGTGGCAATGGCTCAAGGAGGAGCATTTCACCACACGGCATCTCCAGGGTTTCATTTTGGAAACATGAACAAAGTGCTAAATAAGTGAATTAGAAAGGATCAGGAAGACAAAGCAGATCCAAGCAGCCAATTTAAAAGAACGTTCTGAAAATGCTTATAGATGACCACAGTAAAACTATGCAGAATGACAGAACGAACTCAATAGCAATGTTGTAGCCATGGTTGCACGAGCATCTGTGTGTGGTACTCTTGGGAGTGCTGATATCTGCTGTTAGACCAATTACCACAGGTACGCTTGTGAAAGCATAAACTCCTTTCTATGAAGACTTCCAGTAGAAAAGAAGCAGACAAGGTGTGAAAAAACTACTATACAAAATAAGAAATAGATAAGCCAGAAGGCAAGGAGCAGAAGCAAAAAGAGTCTGCCTCAAATCAAAGGTCAGCCACAAAGGTCCGGTTATGTGTCTGAGGAGTGATGATGCCAGTCACTCCTCAGACAACTCAGGAAAGTGAGAAATGTGTTGTAAATATGTTCAGGTTACACATGATTGTTTACATGAGCTCTGGTAAGTCTTCAAAGAACAGGCAACAACACAGGAAACAAAACACACTAGGAATAAATGCAAAGCATTACACATGAAGGTAATAACTGAAATCTTGTTGTAGTTTCCACATCTCAAACACTGTCAAGCTCAAAGACCCTTGTTCCTTCTCTCAGACTTCCACAAAAGCTGGTCTTTTAGCAGCCCAGGGAGCTGCTTCATGTTAACCCCTTCCATGCTCCCCACTGCACTGCTGCATTTTTCTCAAGCAGTCTCAGAGCTGCTTGGCCTATCCCTGGTTGAAGGGCTGTGAAGAGGTAAACAGGAGCCACAAGCAGCACTGAACTGCCAGGAAGGACACTGCAGGTGCAGTAAACAATGACATTTAACCCCAAGCTAGCAGATTTCAAGTTTTTATCGTGATTCCAAGTAAAACATAGGAGCAAGTTTGGGAAGATAAATGAATGGCTTGAGACTTCTAATTTTGTGTCTCTGATTCCTCCCCAGTCTCACATCTTTTTCCCTTTTAGCCACTGCTGGACTTGCTGAGAGTGAGAGGGCACTTCAAAGATGAAAACTGAGTACTTATAGGATAGCCTGATTATTCCAGACTTCATTTCCAGCCCACAGGAGCTCCTGCTTTCTCTCTCTGTGATGGACTAGAGACTTGCAGCTTGCCCTTGCTTTGGCAACACTGGGCAGGGCAGATACTCTGCAGTTTGCTTATCTGCTGTGTCCCTTCTTTGCTGAAAATCACAGAATATCTCAATGGAGCACTCTGTAGAACATCACACACCGTCCTTATGGACCTTGGTCTGATCCACTGTACAATACAAAACCCCAGGTCTTCCCAAGACTTATTACTTCCAATTACCTGTTACTGAGAGGTTTTTCCACAGTGCAAAGAGAGGCAAAGAACTGATGGGTATGGGCACATGAAGTGATAGCCAGCAAAGGAGTTAAAGTTGGACAGATTTTGTTCCTGGAGACTGTGGCAGCAGAGGCCATTCCAAGTGCCACAGAGCTGGGAAAGCCCTGAGAGATCTGTGCAGTAAACAAATTCAGTGCTCAAACAAACACTGGAAGACCACAGTGCTTTTGCTGCCAGCATCACAGTGGGAATATCTGTGGCTCAAGAACAGTCCGCTCTTACCAACACGAATGTAGGAAAAATGCCAGACAGGTCTCAAACAGTGTCAAAGAGAGATTCTCAACCTTTGCATCTGCACCTGTTGAGGAGCTCCAAGATTAGTGACCAAAATCATCTGTCAATCAGCCTAAATTAACTCCAAAGTGCCTCATGCTGACGACTGAGTACTCAGGGGACTGCTCACAAATGCTGACAAAAGTGGATGTTAAAAGACGCTGGCCTGTTCTGCTGCCAGATATACTCTACAAAATGCAGAGTGGCAGCTCCTGAGTAACCCATGGCACCCCTTTCTGGAATGTGCCAGCAAAAAAGCAAACCACAGATGTACTAGGCTAGTACAAAAGCTATTTTGATAGCGTGATGTGGAAAAGTGGATTACTAGTACAAGCAAAAAGCTTTCTCTGCTATTCTATATGCCTGCAAAAGGATTGCTCCCCAGGGCAGTCACCACAGCAGGTACAGAGAAGGCACCACAGCAGGGAGGGTGCTGGCAGGGAGTCTGTGTCCCAGGAAAATGTACAGCCTGCTCTCCCTCTCAACCACAAGTGCACTTCTGCAGCTATGGCAGCTATGCAAGGGGCTCTCTCATGCCTAACCCCGTGCTACAGAGACTCAGCCTGCTCACCTGCTCTGCAGGTACAGGGCAAACCTGTCAACAGCCCTGCCACATACCAACCTTGCAGAGCAGCTCCCCTCAACAAGTAATGTTCTACACAGTGGAGTGACATAAAAAATTCCAAATACGCTAAAGCATACTCCAATTTTTCAAGACAAACACTAGTTGAAACACAAACTTGGACGACAGTGGCTGAGCAAACTGTTGGCCCTGGTTTCACACTGTTCTGCAAACTCAAGGGCTCGTACCAATAAAAGGGAGTGTGACAGGTAATTAAATATGGCAAATGACACTTCGAAGTGACATGAACTGATGACAGCGTGCAAAGCACAGCATGGGAACCACCAATTCCATTAGGCTGCTTTCAGGTTCCCCCAGGTCCTCTGTCCCTGTCTGCAGAGGCAGAGCTGTGCAGGTTCCTGGTTCCTGCAGGGAGCAGCCACTGCACCCCAGCCCCAGCTTTTGGGAGGCTTCAGCCAGCCTGCCTTGCACAGGGAGCAAGACACAGTCCAGAAGTGCTGGATGCTGAGCAGGCTATCTAGAACAAGTGCTCCCTGGGGGTGTCAGAAATCAGACAGAAATATCAGTGCTTTATGCCAAATACTCCAAGACACAAGTTAGTAGTGGCTGGCTCCCTCTGCTCTCAGTGGGGGGAACAGGATGGACACTGCAAAGTGAGAAACTCCTGCTGCCCTGACTTGTAACACGGTCACAATAAAAACAACTGCAACAGACCCAAATATTTGCAAAAAGAGATACTACCTGCTGGTGTTATTGTGGGAATTCTCCAAAACAGACAATGTCCTATCTTTGGGACAGCACTTGGTGTCAGCAATCAGCAGAATAACAATGTCAAGTCCTGAGAACACACTCAGAGACTTCAGATTCTGATCATGAGCATTGGAGCACATTACTGATAATAATGTGCTTCATGGGCATGAGCAACCATGGAAGATAAGGAATCATGGAGCATAAAACACAGGTTTAATCTGGTTAGTTAAACGACCAGTTAATTCTACCTGGTGATTTATTATCCCACAAGTAAAAGTGATATAAGTAGAAAAAAACAAATCCCATTGAAGCTGCCATAATTTTCTGGTCTTAATTATTGAACCAAATTTTCTATTCTGGATACCAAAGTAAAGCTTTGTTTTTAGAAAACAAGTATCTGGCATCTTCTCATTATTCCTACTGTGTCTTTCTAAACTACAGTCAGTATAAAGTGCTGTGTGGTAATTCAGCACCGGTGTTTGTAGCACAACACTCAAGGTACCAAAGATGCATTTTGCATCCAAGTTGGAAAGTGAGATTTGAGCTGCCCGTGTTTACTGCTGCAGAAATCACTCTTGTATTCTCCTACAGGACACGTGCCCCATTCAGAGCACAGAATGAGCCGGAAATTCTTTAGGGAACTAAGCAATCTTCAAGTGAGTCTTTAAATGATCCACATTTTTCATGGTCACTCTGTAGCCACCCTTAAATTGCAGGTGCACAGCAACTCATTTAATCTTGCACATCTAGAACGCAGATGTCTGCAGGGAGACTGTTTTTAGGTTCTTTTTGTAATCCACAGGCCATAAGAGATACTCCAGTTTAAGCCTCCCATTGCACTTTTTCATCTTTTAGTTAAGGATAAAGGAAAAACATCTTTAAAAATTCTGTCCTATGCAATTTTTGTAAGGCCAACAGTGTGACTGTTCTCACCTGCTCCAGAAGCAGCACCTATGAGCCCAGCCTCTGCAACACCCCAACTTGTGCAGGGGATAGGAGAGCTCACAAAAAATGCCACAACCCTCTGTAAGACCCTTCCCTTCACAAATTTTGGCTATTGGTACTACCCAGTTTTTACATTTTATCTGTAACTTCAACACTGCAAGACAATTTTCACTAGATGGGTAACAGGGATTGTGAACTGCAGCATCACATCCTCTTCACATTTTCCCGGAGCTTTAAATTCCCTCAGAACCTTGATTAAAGAGCTATTTTCTGGCAGCCAAACATTATCTCCTCACCCTTTTATATTTGATTTCATTCACATTTGCCAGAAGTATCAGTGGTCAGATGATCACAAGCTTCAACTCTAAAAATACAGTTACAGAAAGTCAGAGAAAAAAGACAGCGTGAAACTAAACCACAATGCAATACCACAGGATTCTCATTGTCACTCTTCTCATGAACAGCTTGCTTTGGACAGCACTTTGCTGTTGAATCATGCAGAGTAGACCAGCCTCAGCATCTGTGAGCACTGAACTTTGGAAACTTCATCTTTTCCCTGAGACACCCACAGCAGGTTCCATCTACAGCCAGGCAAATCTCTCCCTCTGCCTTCATAAGGGACCAAGAGAATGAAAACCAACCTTCTACACCAGGGGAAATGCCATCCCCACTTCAGCTGTGGTTGCTGCACCAGCATCACCTCCCAGGGGCAGCAGAATAGCCAGAACACTGAGGATGGTGTCACAAGCACCCCTGGGCAGGAGACAGGAGTGCTAGCCCCAGATTGGCAGCGATGCCATCCTCTCTCTGGGTTCAGCACCCACAGCCTTATGACACCAGATTAAAGACCAGATTCCTTCCCCAGCACCCAAGACTACAGACTGGAGCACTACTTGCTCCACAGAAAAAAGCAGTGGCAGCAGTGCCTGAGATCATCACACATCCCCTCAGTTCTTGTGGCTCTTCATGAATTTTATGTTAAGCTGATTTTTGAGTGGGGAGGTGGAAGAACGAGAGAGAGTAAGACAACAAACTTCAAGGATGTAGAAGAACCTTCTGAGAAAGCAAAGCACCATTGCTGCGTGCAGGAGATAAGGACACTATGTACAAATAGCTCAGGGCTCAGGTACCCACAACCATCCAGGTGCACACACAACTTCATTCTCCTTTGTGCATCAGGAAAAGCTCTGTTGCAACAGGTGCTAACACATCCTCCCTTTTAATATATATCACACACATCATACAGCCCCCATGATGGCAGAGAGAATCCTGGCACAGAAATCCTCTACAGATTCTCTGTTATTACAAAATAAATAAAAGGCATTTTAATTTCTGTGTATTACTTTCATCCTTTTTCTCTGTGACTCCCCAGGCACCGTGAAGGAAGCAGTGTGTGCCGTCCATGCCACGCCTCCTGCCCATGGATATGCAACAACCTCCAGGCTCAGCTGTTTGCACATCTCCATCTGCCCCAGGCTGGTTTAGGTGAGGTGAGTTACTGGCTGAGTATTAGCCAGCAGTGGAATCAATGAACCATCTGTCTGACAGCTGCAAGTGAAGCCTGCACCAGGGAGAAGCACACCATTCCTTCCTTCCTAAGTGCCTCACAGTTCTGGTAAATCAAGCTGTGGAGAGTGCAGATAAGATCAGTGGCAGCTCGAAGTCCTACTCAGTCCAGCCCGCTCAGTCAGATTCCAGAGCCACCTCCATCCATTCTGAAGCACATGCTGTGCTTCATACAGAGACTTACATCTGTGGGATGACTGAAGCTATAAAAAGTGCTGACAATTTCCAGCAAATTTGCATATGTTGCTGCTGCTGCTGCTTATATAAGTGATTTCTAGTTAACTACAAATACAAAAATCAAGGCCCAAAAATAGTTTTCAAAGAAACTCACTTGCAAATGTGACTGAATGATATATCTCTCCAACACTCCAAAAATCACTTGTCTAGAAAAAGCAGACGCAACAGAGGTTTCTCCAGAGGGTCCCATGCAAAGCACCTCCTGGAATACACACTACCCCACCTTCTCAACATCTATGCTGCCCTGCACCATTAAGGTTGTCACAAACTGGAGCACCTGAGCCTTGTGCCAGGTTGCTCTTACATCTGCAGCTGTACAGATCTTTCTACACGTCATCATCCCAAGCACCCTGATGCAGCTGGGGCGAGGAGGCAGCTAGCCTCGGGACAAGAAACAGGAGCTGTTGAGAAATCTCTCAGTGTATCACACAGCACACTCCACTGGCTCTGTGTACACACCTCCTCACCTGCCTCTGCACAGATACCCTCTTGCTCCAGGCTGGGAAGGACAGTTGCTTAACCTGGGGCTGCGACAGTTTGGTACCAAGGGGCCCTGTAGGGCTCCACTCAATGGTCAAAAGGTCAGGCAAAAGTATAAAGCACACAGGAGGGAGGAAAGGGTCAGGAAATCCCTGATTTTCAGGTCTCACAGCTGCCATAGCTATTAATCACCAAAGGAAGGGTGAGGGTTGAAGCTGATGGTATCTACTCAATAAGATACCAAGCAGCAACATCCTCCTTCCCCAAGTCCTTCAGCTTGCAGAAGGGTGCTGCTTGCTCATAGACCAAGCTCAGCCAAAGCAAAACCACATGAATCTGACAGCAGTCTACAGGATTCCTCTGGTGTCCATGGATTCTCATGCTTTGGAAATACTGCTCAGGGACCATTTCTCCATTAACCTACTATCTACAGCAGTGTAAGATACTGTACTTGGTTTTCCAACATAAGGAAGACAAGGACACACTGGAAAGGGTCCAGCAATGGGCCACGAGGATGATTAAGGGTCTGGAGCATCTGTCATACAAAGAAAGGCTGAAAGAACTGGGACTGTTTAGCACCAAGACAAAAAGGCTTGAGAGGGAAGTTATCAATGTAGATAAAAATCTGTGGGGAGGACAGTAAAAAAAAATCATGTAGACTGTTCTCAGTGAAACCCAGAAAAAGGATGAGGTGCAATGGGCACAAATTAAAACACAGAAAATCCCTTTAAAGGTACACAAATCCCTTCAAAGGACACAACAAAAAATTGTGAGGGTAGCTAAAAACTGGAATACATTGTCCAGAATAGTCATGGTGTCCACCCTTGCACACATTGAAAACCTGACAGACATAGCCAGGCAAGCCAGCCTAGCTGATCTCCGAAGGTCCTTTCCAACTCAGTGATTCTGTGATTAAAACCACAGCAGCCTCCACAATGCTCCCAATCAGCCCAGCCTCAGGGAATCCATCTGGAACCCCATCACAAAGCTGATACCCTCTCCTTCTCCCTTTGCTCTCTGCTTTTGATAGTTTTTTGGTTTATGCTACCACTTTTGCTCTCTGACAGCAGCATCCTCTCCACAGCTCACAGAAACATATCATTTCTGGCTTGTCCCTACCATGAGTTTCTCCAGTCCTCCTCCAGCTCTCACTGCTTCCATCACTGCCTTGAGCAGGAACCTCCAGCCATCACTGTTTTCCTCTAACCCTCCACTCCAGGCGTGCAGCAGCCACAGGAACAGTAAACAAAAGGATGCTAAACATCTTTATCACTTTACCTCTCTGTGTCTCTCTTGCCCCACATTTACCACATTTTTGGTCCTTTCCTTGATCTTCTGTGATGAATGAATTGAAAACACATTTAAAAACACATTTTTGCTAGCAAAAGAACGCAGGAGGCATCAAAGGCAACAAACCCTTAGGAACATCCATCTCTGAGACCAGGCTTTGTTTCCTGGAAGCCACCTTCACGGTTTTCTCAGAGCTGCCCAACTCTGCACTTGCCACAACAGCCTGCTCTGGTCACCTGCCAGCCATGCACACCTAGTTTTCTTTGCAAGAGCCAAGAGCTACCACACAGTGTGAGGGCACATGAGGCAGGAGAGCCTGCCTTGTCCTCAGCTCCTGGAGAAGCCAGCTGGAGCCATCTGGGTGAACAGTGCTGGCAGCTCCACAGCCTGGCTGCCTGTGAGGAGACTCAGGTGCTGTTGGTGAAGCAGGTTCTTCCCAAGTCTACAACAGCATCAGGAAGAGTCACTTCTCCTTCATCCCTCAGGAACCAGCACACCACAGACTGGCTGCTCAAACACCGCTCAAGGGTGGAAGAGCTTCCCCTCTCTGCTGTTCTTCACACCTTTCTCACTTCCCACTTTCAGCTCAGGACCAAAACTCAGCACAGACTTTCGAACCACTGCTGTCAGAGGAGATCCCAGGGTTGGTAAATGTGAAGCCCTGTGAATGAGAAAATGCAGTCTTCCTGTCTAAACACAGTGCAGGCTTCAAGTCACAAAGGCTTCAGAAGAAGGCCACCTCCTTCTGGTAGCTTCCAGCCACTGAGGGACCTTGCTGAGAGAAGAAAGGGTGTGTGCTGTGGAGGAAGGCAATGCTATGAGGCACCTTCAGTCACTGCTGTGGCAGAAAATCCAGCCAACTCTCCTTCAGGCTGCAGAGAGAGCACAAGGAGTTGCTGGGATAAACTAGGTGCAGGGAAATGAGGGCAGGGCAGAGGGAGACAGCTACATTTTCCTCTTTAAACAACAATGTGTGGTCCAGTTCACCTGAGGATAGAGCACTGAACCTTACTGAGAACTGCAGGGCCAGGGCCACTCAAAGCCCATGGAAGGACTGGCTGGTACAGAAAGGAGACTCATGTCCATGGCCCCATCTGGACATGCACTGCAACCACCTCCCTGATATCAGCTCCAATGTCAGTGTGGCTGGGCAGTGACTTGGATCAGAGAATTATCTCTGTTGTGATGTCTTTCAGTCAGATCAGGTCCCTGAGCAAGCTGCTTACCTGCACACAAGGGATAAGCTACCTATAGAGAAGGGAAAGGCTCCCTGAACAGAGCCATGAGAGACAGACACACACAGAGCTTCCTTCTCACACTTCTATTCTGATGTGTGCCAAGTACCTGTGATCCCATGGATTTGGTTAATTAGCTTTCATTTGATGTATTTTTTAACTCTGGCTCATAGTCCTTACTAAGTACCATCTCTGGAGAAAAGGAAAACATTCCAGAGTGAACACACTCAGCCCTTGTCATTTTTCTTGCCTTCTTTCTGAAGGCTTGCCCAAGAGAAAAGGGGCCAGGCTGTGTGGACAAGTGGTCTCTATCAAAGCTGCCAGTGGTACATGAGCCAAGGATCAGAAAGGCACATCTGTGGGGCTCTGGGCACCGATCTGAGCACGATGGAACTCAGACCTAAGCAGGGAACCAGTTTTCAGAAGGAGTTGACAGGAAAGCAAAGTTATGCTATTTTGAACCAATTCCCCACTGCCTCTGCTGAGCAGAATCTTTCACATCTCCTGAAACATTTTTCCTCAAACAATTCCTAAATTCCTAGATGTGTAAACATCTAGCAGTTTGTGAAACCACAAACATTCACATATCTCAATAATGATCTTGGAGTTGACAAAACTGACAAACAACAGGACTCCCACATTCTGAAACTAACAAAAGAAATCCCAAGCCTGTCAGTTGCATGGGAAAGTCCATGGCCTCACTCTTGTAGCACTGCCTGGGCAACTTTTGCTTCTACTTTCCTGTCTTTCCAGGAAAAATAATAAGAAACAGGAAGTCAATGGAAACATCATAGATTTTTAAAAATTTATTTTGACAAGAGAAATGAAAAGGCAGCGCCAGATCTGCGAGGAAAATGTCCTTTTGCACAGAATCTTTTGTTCACAGAACACTGCTCTACATGCAGCTGGTGGGCAGGTTTTGCTCAGGACTCTGCTTCCTGCCTCTCTGGATTCCCTGGAAGGTGTGCATGGAAAACCTGGGATGAGCATTGCCTGCCTTGCATATAAGCAAAGCAGGCTGGCCGATTTCCCTTGGGAACCTGGAGGACAAACAGAAGCTGGCCAGAGAAATGTGCTGCGAATGGCTTCAGCCCAGTCACCACAGGGAGATGCTCCTGGACACCACTGCCATGCCCACAGCCTCGGTGTGAGGTCCAAATGACAACAGGACATGGCCAGTGAGGAGAGGATGGATGGGGTCATGGCAAGTTCTTGCTTTAGTGCACGAGATTTTCAGAATTCACATGCAGGCATTGTGAAGGCACTCTTCGTGCACATGTGTTTTACCCTCACATTGTGTCTCGTTTGCGTGGACAGAAAGCAATAAACACATTCAGGCACAAGCAGTCCCGAGGTGGGAATCCAACTGTCATCCCAGCTGTCAGGGCCCTGGAAATGACTGAAGCTGACAGAACTTTTCAGTATCCTAACAGAATGTCCATGGCCTTTGGGTGTGCACAACCAGCCTTAACCCTGCTGAGCCACGCCACAGGTATGGCAGCAAGGTGTCTGCAGCTGGCTGAGGAACTGCTGCAACAGACAGGGAGAAGGAGAAGGCTCCAGGGAGAACTCAGAGTATCTTCCAGGACCTACACGTACTGGGGAGAGACTTTGGACAGGCGCATGGAGTGAAGGGGGAATGGCTTCAAGCTGAAGAAGGGCAAATTTAGATCAGACATTAAGAAGAAATTCTCCTTTGCGAGGGTGGTGAGGCCCTGGCTAGGATGCCCAGAAAACCTGTGGCTTCTCCAACCCTGGGAGTGTCCAAGGCCATGTTGGACAGGACTTGGAGCAACCTGGTCTAGTGGAAGGTGTCCCTGCTCATGGCAGAGGGGTGTAATGGGATGATCTTTAAGGTCCCTTCCAACCCAACCCATTCTGTGATTCCATGATCCTATACTGAATTACCTCTTTCACAACATAAAGCCACGACATGTTCAGTGAAAGGAAATGAGTGGGAGTGGGCGAGGGACAGAGGAGGGAGCAGAACTTGCCCAGCATCTGACCCTCGTGAGCGCCCGACAGCGGCTGCATCACCGCAGCCACTGACTGCTGCTGCTGCTCAGCGGCTGTGCAAACCCCAGCGTCCGGAGCACCTGAGCTCTGCCTCTCCATGGCTACAGCGACAAGCACCAAAGGCTCTGGCTGCCGGAGCGAGGCCGGGCAAGCGGATTCTTACAGCACTCCGCAGCCCCAGCGAGGGGTGCCGGGGCACCTGCCCGGGGCAGGGGCACAGCGATGCCGAGGGGGTCCAACAGCAGCACCGCGATGTGCCTGTGTGCCGCCCGGGACCGCCGGTGCCCCCGCGGGACATGCCCGGGCCGGCCCCTGCCGCCCCCCGCCCGGCCCCGGCCCCGGCCCCGGTCCTACCTCCAGCAGCTGGACGTAGCTGGCCGGGAACCAGCCGCGCAGCCCGTCCTCCTTCTGCCCTTCCCACCAGCCGCCGTCTGGCACCTGCAGCACCGTGATCAGCTCACCCGCCGCGAAGCGCAGCCCCTGCCGGTGCCGCTCCCCGGAGAAGGG
>VWZS01000635.1:461168-471228 GCA_013397075.1 Rhabdornis inornatus
GAGGGAGGGAGGAGGAGTGGTGGGAGGAGGGGGAGAGCGGAGAGGGGGAGGAGGCGGCGGGAGGAGCGGCCGTGAGGGTGCGCGGGGCGGGCGATGCGCGTGGTGCTGCTGCCGGCGGGACAGCGAGAGGGACCGAGTGTGAGTGACCCTGAGGGGCGAGCGGGGACACCGTGTGGGCGAGTGCTCGGGGAACGCCGCGCGTGTGGCTGTGTGTGACAGGCACTGCTCCGAGGGACCGTGTGTGCTGTGTGCTCCACACCCCTCTGTGTGTGACAGGCAGTGTTCCGAGGGACTGTGTGTGACAGGCACTGCTCCGAGGGACCGTGTGTGCTGTGTGCTCCACACCCCTCTGTGTGTGACAGGCACTGCTCCGAGGGACCGTGTGTGCTGTGTGCTCCACACGCCTCTGTGTGTGACAGGCAGTGTTCCGAGGGACTGTGTGTGACAGGCACTGCTCCTAGGGACTGTGGGTGCTGTGTGCTCCGCACCCCTCTGTGTGTGACAGGCAGTGTTCCGAGGGACCGTGTGTGCTCCACACTCCTCTGTGTGTGTATCTGTGTGACAGACACTATTCGGAGGGACTGTGTGGGTGCTGTGTGCTCCACACCCCTCTGTGTGTGACAGACACTGTTCCGAAGGACTGTGTGTGCTCCACACCCCTCTGTGTGTGACAGACACTGTTCCGAGGGACTGTGTGTGTTCCACACCCTTCTGTGTGTGTGTCTGTGTGACAGACACTGTTCCGAGGGACTCTGTGTGCCCCACGCCCCTCTGTGTTGCTGTGACAGGCACAGTTCCGCGGGACTCTCTGTGAGCTCCACACCCCTCTGTGTCTGTGTCTGACCCTGTTCCGAGGGACTGTGTGTGCTCCACACTCCTCTGTGTGTGTATCTATGTCTGTGTGTGTCTTTGTGTGTGACAGACACTGTTTGGATGGACTCTGTGTGCTGTGTGCTCCACACCCCTCTGTGTGTGACAGACACTGTTCCGAAGGACTGTGTGTGCTCCACACCCCTCTGTGTCTGTGTGTGTCTGTGTGTCTGTGTCTGTCTGTGTGTGTCTCTTTGTCTCTGTGTGTCTGTGTGTGAGGGACACCGCACATGGAGGGACAGACGCTGTGTCACCCCGTGGGTGCGTTAGTGATGCCCATGGTGGGTCTGTGAGAGGCAGCCATGTGTACAAGAGTCACCGTGTTTGTGACAACGGGACAGCCGTGTGTGTCTGTGCAAGGCGCCAGGTGAGACACTGCATGTGCCTGAAGCATGTGTGACACTGTGTGACAGGCACTGTTTGAGTCACACTGTCACCTGTGCGTGCGTGTGTGTGTGCAACACCTGTGTGTCTATGAGGTCTAACCCCTACATGTGTGACCCTCTGTGTCTGAGGGTGTTTGGAGAGAATCGTTTGTGTGAGACACCTCTGATGTCTGGGATATCTCTGATGTCTCTGTGTGTGTGCATTTGTTACACACAGCCAAGGGTGTGAGATCCGTTTTGCCTGAAAGACATGATGTGACACACTCCAGCACATGGGAGGTGCATGTGTGACACATCCTCGAGTGTATCTGTGACACATCCTCGAGTGCATGTGTCTCTGCAGCACTTGTCTGAGTGTACACCTTGCTTCATGTGTGTGTCTGACTGTAGCTCGTGTGTGAATTGAGGCACCACCTGTGTGGCACTCCTGTTTGTCACTTTTCAGAAGATGACTTTCGATGTAGCTGTCCTTCATTTAGACAGCACCAATCAGAGCTGAGCTCTTCAGGGCTTTTTATTAGGATTCTTTCAACAGTTTTCAGCCTTTTTTTCATGGTTCTATTTTTGATTCTCTGAATTGTGATAAATTGCTTAAAATCACCCCCTTTTGATAAGTATTTAAGCTGATAACTACTGATCTATGATCCATTATGTGGTATTATCACACCAGCTGTGCCTTGCTTGGCAAAACCTCACAGACCTCATATTGTGGCACACATCCAGGTACATCTATCAGCAGTATTCTCTAACAATACCATTTATAGATGGCAAGAACTGAAATCAAAGTGAAATCCCATATTATTCTTCAGCATATACAAACCCAGCTTTGCTATGTTGCAACTTGGATCCACGTAGTTTAGAATGTTCAGGTAAAATAATTAATTTTGGTTTAAATATTGCTTTTCTTATGTTTGATGTTGACAGAATGCTTCAATCTTTTCTTTGGCTTATTCCCTGATACTTTTTTCATCTACTTACAACTTGTTTTTTCTCACTATCTCCCTTTCTAATATTTTTGCAGGCTTCTGTTCTTCTTTGCATGAACTCTCTTAATGGGAAAGCCTCTAGCAAGGTTTCAGTCCTAGGGTTGTCTCCTCCCTGAAGCAATTACAAACTTCAGCTTTTTAGCCAGCAAGCCCAAATGTAAACACTTGCCTAATTTTTGTTTTAAATTTTATTTCTAAACCTGTTACTATGACTTGCCTTTAGCTTGTGTACAAAAGTCTAGCCTGTAAGCAGAAGGGTTCTGTTCCTGTCAGAGGATGCCTTTTAATCACTGGAGGTAAATATCTCTTGAACAGTTCCATAAATAATCCTTATTTCATTTTGAACATAATGACCAGGTTGGGTTGTCTTGAGCAGTGTCCAGTCCTTGTCCTCAGCTTGCAGGATGGCTTTGCTTCCTGAACAGAGAGCAGCTCTTGCCAAAGGCTTGGTTGGACCTGTATCATGTAATGTCTATATCGTGAAGGATATTATAGGGAGGACAAGCTTGGTGTGTGAGGAAAATTATTTCTGAGCCTAGGCATCTTTTTTATCTAGCATATCAGAGCCAGAGTTATGATGAGGTACAGAAGCCATCTCAGAAACATGCAGATTGCCACTGCAGGGGTACCAGGCACTGGGATGAGCTGGTCAGCTTTCAGTCTCAGCCTTTGCTCCTACCATCTGTTCCAGCTCAACTGAAGCATCTCAGCTGCGTGCAGGTGTTCCCTGGGCAGTACACAGCAGGTCTGACTGAATGTTCAAAACTATCCCTCTGGCTGTAAGATCTGCCTGAATTTATTTCCTGAGCCATCACAACTGTCATGCTCACTCTGCCATCTGTTCTAGCAGGGTATTCCACTTAGCAATGAGAAACCAATTCTAAATCAGTATCACATGCACATATTCTGTGTTAGTGTGAGATCTTGAAAGGACCTTTTTCTTCCTGTCTGCCACCAAAGAGTGAAGACCTAATGCCTGGATAAATAACTTTCAAACAAATCTTAATGTCAAGAAATGCTGTCTGTGAATGAGAAAGAACCAACTTCATATAATGCTGCAGAAAGCTCTACTGTGGTCATCCAGTCAGAGAGAGAGCTCATTCCACAATTTCACAAAATGCCACCACTACAACAAGTCCTGTACAGATGGGCAGATTTCCTGAAGAGGGACCTGAGAACATCTTGGGAGTGAGTACCAGAAGAAGGTTCACACCTGACAGCTGTAGGAGCAGCATGGTCAATAATTTTTTTGTTCAAAGCAGTATTTGACAATCTGTTTAGCCCATGTATAAGATCTAAATGACTCCAGCTGTCTTCACTGAACAGATCCTGGAGAGTTCCCAATGAGAATGGGTTAGCACAGGTATATGGGAGAGCTTTATAACCATGATGGATTGGAGATTCACATGAATAATTGATTGGCCATACCTGTTTTCAAGAGACAGCACCACCACCACATCTCTTGAGGCCAGGAACCAGGAAAGAAAGAGGCTGAAAAGAAACCACATGTAGCACTGGATCTTTAAATTATTTTTGATATCTAAGTGACTAGCAGAAATTAGTTCTGGTTTTGGAGAGTAAATGTTCTGAGCATGTACACAGAAGATACTTTCAGTTGTTAAAATGCTTAAAAGCTTTTGGTGGAAGGGGCTATTCTCAGTGCTTTAAACAGCCAAAATACCAAAACAGATCCAGGAGCTCAGAAAAAACTTTTGTCTGGTCTGCAGTCTGTTTTTGGTCAGCGACTCACAGAGAATTAAACTAGAGCAGATATTCTTGAGAATCACACTTGGAAATTTAGGCATCCAGGACTTCAAACATTCCAAGTAGAGAACTTGAATTTATGAGTCATGTTCATCTGATCAAATATGTGATTCAAACATGAATCTTAGAAAAAGTACCAAAGAATACCTCTTGGCTTTACCTTTGATTTCTGCATTTAGAAGTTTTTCAGATGGCTCTGCTGGCCTTGGAACTCCCCTTGTACAAGATCAACCCTAAAAATGTAGTCATATGTGCAGTGCCCTGCCTGGCTGAGGTTGTAGTAAAACTTTGTGATGTTCCAGGGCAGGTTTAGTCATCCTTGTCTGAGCAGTGCCCAGAGCTGTATCTACTATTTTAGAGTCAGACATAAACAAACGTATTCTCTGTCTATAAATGGACAGTGATATTACATGAATAAACAGCTTGGGGTGATTCACATGAGAATAAACTGGCTTTTTCTGCCAGGATAATTCACCTGGAGAGATGACTGCTTCCATTCACTTCCTTTCTTGGAAGCAGGCTGAGAATAACAAACTGTTCCGATAACATCAGCCTATTTCCAGTCAGCATATTTCCTACTGAGAGGCAGGGCAGGCCCCACCCTGTTACATGACAGGCAGTAATTGGTCTTAGAAATGTGACTCACAACTCTGACACTTTGCCTCAGAGTTAGGTGTCAGCAGCAGCCAGTTGTCACAAACCCCTGTTTAAAATAGTGGTGCCAAGCCTTCCCTCCAGCAGTTCAGTGTTCACCTCTCACTTCTTGGGGCCCTGAAAAGCCTCAGTTGCAGCCGTGTGCTCCTATTAGATGGCTGCAGAATTTCAAATCAGTTTCCCTGTCTTGCTGCAAACTAAACATAATGGGCACTTCATGGTGGTCAGTATGCTCACAAAGAGAGGATATGCCTCATTTTAGACCACCTCAGTGATTCCTAAGCATTTATATTTGTTGAAGTAGACAATGTTGTAGCCTTATCCTCTCTTCTTCCAGCTCTGTGAGCACTAGGTCATTAAATGTTTAATGTTTTTGGGTTTATTGAATGTTTAACTATTTCATGCTAAATGGAAAAGTAATTGAAAGGAAGAAAGGTATTGTCTATAAATCATATAATTACAGTATTAATAACAATAAGCTGTAACTACATGGATCTCAGCTTCTAAGTGTTAGATGACAACATGAGACAAATAGCTCTGGATTTTACTATCTTGTTTCCAGCAATATCTTACAGCAGAAGTTTAGGGAAAGGGACAGGTAGAGAGCGACATTTCTGAAAACAAATGATAGCTCATGTCTTCCCCACTTAGAGGTGGTATCACATCATTCCACATTCATTTCCATTATTGAGGCTAGTTATTTTTTGAGCCCATGCAAGCTCTTGGCATACATAACATTCTGTAGCAAGGGTCTCTAGTGCAGGCTTGGTATTTTGGAACCTGTCCCTTGCCTGTTTTATCTGAGGACTATGCTGGCCCACAATCATAGGCTGACTCACCCACAGTGACTTTTATCCCCTAAGAGCTGCACTGGAGTCCAAACCTGAACCATTAGTCTGAAATCTACCTGCACATGGAGATGTGGGCATGAACCTACTTTAAGGGTCCTAAGGGACTTCTCCAAGATTACATGGAAAAACATTACTGGAAAAAAAGGAAAACTTCCCAAGAAGACTGATGAAAGTACTCAAAATTTCCTTCAAATGTCCTTCTCTCTGGCTTAGTATCAATCTTAGTGGTGTGATTTGGGCTTGCCAGATAATCTACAACAGTTTGCTGCATCCCAGAGCGTCTGATCTTCTCTTTTGAGCCCATGGAGAACTAGGCTTCTGGCCAGCTAAGGAGAACAATCCAGCTAGGCAGCCCTCTGGCCACACTCCCTCCGGGTGTGCTAGCTTGGACATTGATATTTCCCTGACACTAAGCTTTCCTCTTCAGCATGAATTGGTCATTACTTGAATTCCATCAGGGATTTCTTGTGTCGTGTGAGTGGAGATTCTGCCTGAACACACTGAGCAGGACTGACTGCTTTCTGTGGATGAAGCTGTTGATCTGTGTGTGTGTGTGCCTGTATCTGCAGGACATAGATGTCTCAGTGTTTGCCTCTCAATGGTGCCTCTGTTCTACAACCATCTGTATATAAAGCTGCTATTCTGCCATGAACAATGACTCATACAGGAAAGTCTCGAAGAATTAGGCAAGAACTGTGTTCATCCTGAGGAGTATTGAAGATGAAGATCCAATCACATAAATTCTTGGAAAAACTCAGCATTAGTTTTCCCTTGACAGCTTTAATCTTTAAAATCTGCTGGTGGTGATACCCGTTTACAAACAGCAGGTTGGCAGCAAACTGTCTCTGTCAGTGGGCATCACACATCCACTGTTTGCCTCTGACAGCCCTGCTCGCTGGGACCAACTTCTCACTCCACTTTCCAACGAGGATTTTACTAGTGACTCTTCCATCTCCTGTATATATTCTTCTGAGCCCCCACAGATCATTCTCTCCAGTCCCTTTTTTTATATTTCCAGGCTACTCTACTCCTCTGCCAACAGCAGTGGGTGAGTGGAAGAAAGTAGGGTCACTATTCCTGACCCCCTGCAAGCTTCACCTGGACCTGGAGCTGCCCAAAGCTCCCTGAAAGCTGTAGGGACTATCTGGGGCAGGGATCTATATTGGCATCAAAAAATCACAACAATCTTCTCTTCAAATATCTAGCGAGGTTTGGGTACTCAGGAAAGAGCCAAAAGGAAGGAAATACCCAGAGGGTTTTATCAGACGGTCTCCTGTAGCCAGAATGAATGCAGAAGGAAGAGTTTCTGAAGATTAAGAGCTTCTCTGACTAGTGAGGAAGATTCTAGCTTGTGGCACCTTGTCTAACACTGTAGAAGTAGAAGATTGCAGGGTTCTTATATTCCAATGACCCAGAAAGGAAACTGTCTGAGGAATGAAGATTAAGGTGATCAAGAAAGTTTAAAACAAATGGTGACATATCCTCATAATGTAATAATAAGAAAATTCCAGATATGTAAACCACACATAGAAAAAATACACACAATAAACACAAATTTTCAATTCGACTAGAATTTAATTAGAAATTTTATTCCCAGATTTTGAAATTTCTCTCAGTACCAGCTCTGTGCTTCTCAGCCTTTCCAGTGAATTGATCAGTCCTCAAACTGCAGAATGCAACTTCCTTCCTGCTAGATTAGTGAGTTCATCTGAGTCAGTGAAAAATGTGCACTGAAATTCCATTTCCTACTCCAAACAGGGCTAACTTCAAAGCTGGATAAAGTCACTGCAGGGTCTTGTCCACATGTATCCTGGAAATCCCAAGGATGGAGATTCTACAACCTCCTTGGGCAGTCTGTCCCAAGGCTGCAGCACTCTCATGGGTGTTGCTGATGAAGTGCTCCCTTTGTTGAGAAAGGATTTTGCTGGTTGGCAACATGAGACCATTGCCACTTGTCCTTTCACTGTGCACTTGCAGGAAAAGCTTGGATGTCTTGGAATTCTTATCCCTCCTTTGCAGCAGCATCCCTGCATTGAGATCCCCCAGCCTTCCCTTCTGCAGGCCAAACCAGCCTAATTCCCATCTCATCTCCTCACTCAGCACACGCTCCTGCTGACCCTGGGGCTGTGTTGGAGCCTCTCCAGCAGTCAGCATCTCCCATACAATGGGGGGAGTGTGTTTAAAAACTGCCCAGAGTATTGCAGATGCAGCCTCACCAGAGCCAGGCAGGAGGGAATGACCACATCCCTGCACTTGCTGAGCACTGGCTAACGCAGTCCCATGACTAGTGGGTGTTGCTGCTGCAGGGGAGCACTGCTGACACAGGTCCAGCTTGTTTTCCACGAGAATCCCAAGGCCTTTACTGCAGGGCTACACTCTACGGTCAGTCCCCAGTCTGCCCTAATATGTGGAGTTGTTTTGCCTCAGGTTGAAAAAATAAAACAGGTTGTATTTTTCACAGAACAAATATAGGAGGTGAATTAGACCAAATTTATCATGTGATTGAAAAGGGTCAAACCCTGGTTCCTCTTGTGCTGAGTGTGATGCTAATACAAGTAAATGGGAGCAGCATTTCTACCTGAGAAATCTGAGTTTTCTGCAGAAAGTTCTGATGTCAGTCACAGACTTAAGCAAAGGGGCTGTTAACTGTCAGCACAAATTACCCTTTTCCTACAGGCTTGAAAGAGAATCTCGTAGGCCACTGGAATGAATCCCACTGCTATCCATTCCCCCAGGACCTCAGAGGAGCAGGCACCATGCCTAGAGGGGATGAGATCTGTGTGTGCATGGTGTGGTTTTAAATCAGCATTTTAATCCTCCTTTTGATTAAAAATCCTCCTTTGCAGATAGGCAAACTAGCAAGAATTATCCTTCGGATACACTGAGATAGGACACAGCTCCATCTCTCTTAATCAGCTACTTTGTTAGTGTTCTAAAATAAGGAGTCTTGTCCTTTTTTTATTTCCTAGTAGGGGAGATATTTATATTTCATGTTACTTCTGGTTTGACTAAATGAGAAATAGTACATTACTTGTTCATAAAGAAAGAAATAAAGTTCATTTTATAAACCTAGCAGTGATACCATTTCAACTTCCTTCCAGCTTTCCACACTTTTTTTGAGGGGCAAGCAAAGGACTCAGAGGGCTCTGTAGATCTCATGACAACTACAGAGCACATCAGGAAACTTCTGGGAATACAAAGCATTATTCAGACAAAGGCTTTTCTTTCAGCTTTATAAATATGATTTCAGCCATCATCATAACAGAGCGAAAAATAGCCCTAAGAACACTCCTGCCCAACTAAACTCCCATGCAAGAGCTGTTTCTCATTCTTTCAGTTTTTTCTTCCTTTATGTAAAAATAGGTTTGTGTTTAACAAAAGGATAAACCCTGCTAATCTACTGATTTGTCAGCTAGCCCTGTGCTTATCACAGCGCTGTTTGTTGGCTGGGGCAGGCGCAGCCCTGATGAGCAGCTGTGCAATGAGAACTGCGTGGTGTCATGTGAGAGCGTGGGCAGGACCTGCACCTCGGGGGCTGGACACAGCGACTGCTGCAGTCACTGACTGCTGTGTTTGTGACCAGCCTGCCCACATCCACCTCTGACAACAGCCCGGCCGTGCTGGAGGACAGGCCAGCCACTGCCAGGGATGGCAGGTAGCCATGGAGCTGGGGAATGAAACAATGAGATGATTTTGGTCAGCTTCACAGACAGAGCATTGCTTGATGGCAGAGCACTGTCCAACGGGGCGTCAGCAAACAAAGTGCCAGGGAGTTCTGACTGGCACAAAGGACCCCAAATGTGAACAGAAGGATGAATGGCCAGTCAGGAGCATGGGTAGCAGCCAGCTGTGATGACAGGGTATGAAACACAGGACAAAGATGACAGAAACCTAAATGGAAAACAACGTACGGGAGCAATTTAAGCAGATGAATACACAAAAGAGGAGAATGGGATGACATGGGAAGAAGGGACACAGAGTGCTGGATGTGCAGGGAGGAGGCAGGAACCTTGGCTGGGGTGACCAGCAGGTGTGGGGTTATGGCACTGGGGACAGAACTGGGAGTGAGGAGAGCAGCCAGAGCTACTGGCTGTCACTTGGGTCACCCGGCAGAGCGCAGCCCAGCAGCACAGCCCAGCACGAGCACGGCCAGGAGCCAGCACTACCTGTGCCTTGGCCTTGGCACAGCTGCCAGCAGCGGGGAGGATCCAGTGTGGGATCACCTGTCCCAGTGCAGGAGCGTTTCCAGAGACACCACAGGGAGCCCCTGGAGCTGACGGTGTGCTCCCAACACGGCGTCCTCTCCGGGACAAGGAGCAGCTCAGCAACGGCGGATCTGGGGCACACTACACCCCGCACATCCCACACATCCCACACCCCGCAGAAATCACACCTCGCACATCCCACACTCGGCACACCCCGCACCCTGCACACCGCACCTCTTGGACACCGAACCCCTCAGTCCGCGCACCCCGATCCCCTGCACACCGAACCCCCTGTACCCCGCACCCCCTGTACCACACACCCTGTACCCCCTGTACCCCGCACA
>VWZS01000635.1:471511-495257 GCA_013397075.1 Rhabdornis inornatus
CACTAAAGCATCACCCAGGTTTATTTATATATATATATATAAATATATATATATAATTTCTCACAGCTTCCCCTTAAGGTATTTAAATATATCAGCTACACACACAAACACTGGGTAACTTGGAGAAAGTAATGGATATCTGCTGGATACACAGAAGTCTTTATCAGGAAGGAGCCTGCTGCAGCTCGGGTCAGGAACCTCATTTCTCTGATTTCTGAATACAGAAAAAGAAAGATAATGTAGAGGGTATTGGAGTAACTGAGTTATTTGTGCTCTTGTTTCAGGTCTGTGGCTATTGCAATTGTTCTGCCATTTTTAGAATGAAGAAGTCATGTTTCCCAATTGTGCTGAAAGACCTGGACTCTTAGAGTTGATTGTATTTGGTCTGACTCCTGTGAGGCACCAAAAGGACTTGCAAAATGCACTGGTTTTGAGTGAGTGACAATTCCTGGCCTTTCCAGTGAAAGAGTGGGAGGAATGCAGCTGTGGCTGTGTGGGCAGTGACATTTGTGACACTACCTGGACAGGAATGGTCCCTCTGTGCAGCCTCCAACTCACCTGGCCTTCCATGTCACGGCTTTTGGCTCGCAGCTTGTTAACCTGTCCCTCAGCAATATCCGCTCTTTCCTTCGCCTCTTCCAGCTCGTGCTGGGCCTTGCGGCACCGCGAGAGATTGATGTTGGCCTGTTCTTCCTGAAAGTCAGACAGCACTGGCACAAATGGCATTGCCCTGTCACCACTGACACCTGTGGCCGTGCCACAGTGACATCACCTGTGCTGGCCTCACAGGTACAGCCCTGCACTGCCAGTGCTCTCTGTGTTTACATCTAAACATCCACAGCATGACCACTCGGGGGAAAGGACAATCACCCCCCTCAGCTCCACGTGGGAAGATTGGCTTGTGTGCCTCCAAAAGTGCACCCGTTCCAGGATAACTACAGCTACACCCACTCTGTTGTGAGCTATAATAAAGAATATTCAAAGGCAGTGGCCTTAGCTGCCCTGTCAAACTCAGCATTCAATTATTTTAATGATCCAGGGAGCCCACCTTTCAGAAATCTCCACCCAGGCCCCACTGAAAATAGTTCTCCACTCACAGCTTCCTCAGCCTGTTTCTTGTATGCTTTCACTTTCAACTGCAGCTTGTCCACCAGGTCCTGCAGCCGAAGAATATTTTTCTTATCTTCTTCAGACTGTAGGAAGTGAAAACCGAGTCAGCCTTGGCAGATGAACTGAGGTGATCCATGTAGGAGGGTAGAGGATTTGCAGTACCTGGTAAGTGAGCTCCTTCAGCCTCCGTTCGTACTTGCGGGCTCCTTTCAGGGATTCTATTCCTCGTTTCTGCTCAGAATGAAGCTCATTTTCTAACTCATTAATCTGAAACACAGAATCACAGCAAAGATGGCAAGAATGGCTGCTGATCCTGCTGCACAGAAAGTGGCAGAGCAGGGCAGTGTCCTGCAGCTGGGTCTAGACTAGCTAAAATATGCTCACCATATTTTATTGGTGATGACCCAGTGTGTGAATCCATAGTTGTTTATGAAAGGAACTTAGCTGTGCATACCTAGAGCATTTATAGTCAAAATTAGGCTTAAATCTGTCAGAGAAGAGGAAATTGAACCAGGGAAGGGAGGGTTCTGTGAATGTTCACCAGGTAAATGGGAAAAATCTGTTTCATTTTTTATCTTTCATTTGTTATCTTCGGGAGTGGCAGTGGCAAATACTGTTTAGGGACAGCATGGAAACCTGGCTGCTGTCTATTCCCTTTCCACTTGTCCACCTTCCACAGGCATTGAATTAGAGATGCAAGGTGGCATATCTGTCTGTGCCCCTCTGTAAACCTGCTGATTTCTACTCCCTTTTTGAACTTTTTACAAGCTGCCTCTACAGCCTTCCATGGCAGCAGGTTTCCAAATTCACTGCCCACTCTGTACAGTATTTATTTTTATTTATTTTAAAGGTGAAGATGGCCTGGTCTCTCCAAATGGCAGTCTTAGCCTTGCTTGTCAAAACTCATAAAGCTTTGTTTTGCAGATCCTTCTTGAGAGACCAGAACTGCACATGGTATACTTCATATAGTGGCAAGAGTGTGTTGCCATACAACTCTGTCCTGTTCTCAGTGCCTTTCCTAATGAAGCCCCAATTTTTTTCTGTTTTAGGTTTTTGCTTCTATTGCATATTCAACAGCTTCTGAAGTCTGTCCATTACCAGTTCTAATTTCATCCCCAAGTAAATATGACTTAAATTATTTTTCCCTAGACAAAATTACCATCTATGTCTCCCTGATGTCCATCTGTCCCCATTTTTGCCCACTCAGGTGTTTCTGAGGTCACTCTCAAGTTCATCACCCGCAGTGCAATATTTGGCTACTCAGCTCTCATCAAACCTGCTGGGAATGCCTGGGGCTCTCCCTGTTTTCACTCTCTCAAGAGGTTCCAGCAACCAAGGGCCCAGTCAGAAACTTCACCTTAATCTACCCAAGTCTTCACCATACCCTGGCCTCCAGCTTCTGAAGTTGTTTCTTCCCTCCCTTCAGTGCCAGCTGCTCGGCCTCTTCCAGACGGTGCTGCAGGTCCTTCACTGTCTGTTCCAGGTTCTTCTTCATCCTCTCCAGGTGGGCACTGGTGTCCTGCTCCTTCTTCAGCTCTTCTGCCATCATGGCTGCCTGGTTGTGGTTCACAATTATGTTACAAATTTCCCCATCCCAGCAGTTCTGGGTGCCTGGGAGTAACACCCAGCTTCACACCAATTCTGCACATTCTCAGTGCCCATGGCCATGTTAAGGCTCTGTCATACAAACAGGATCACTCTTTCTCAAAGCTCTAAAACTGTTTCACCTCAGAGAAAGAAAGGGTTGATATAAAGAAAAAAATAATCGAGGCGTGCAAATGGCTTGGTACCAAAGTTCTATTGTTTAAGTCAGTCAAAATTGAAGTATCTTGAAGTATTACCAGCTAGCTCTTTGCATCTCTGGGCTTCCTTGTGACTTTGAGTAGCTGGCTCTTTGGTGCTGAAATTTGCCAAAGAGTCAGACTTCTAAGCAGTTTTTGCCAGTGAGATGACCCTGAGTACCTCAAACTGCACTGAAAAGCTTCTACCTGCTGAGGTTCTCAGAAGCTGGGATAGATATCTGTCACCAGTGTGGCAGAGCAGAGAGGTCAGGGATCCTGCAGCACTGCTGCTGGTGGGCAGTCAGGACCAAACACTGGTGCACCAAGATGCAATAGTGTCACCATTTTCTGTTTAATTTTCCTATACCTTTCCTAGATGGTCCCAGGTATTGTTACTTCTGATAATATGGAACCTGTAGCCTCATTTAAATGAAACATTTATATTCTCTCTTTTTGTTTCTTACATGCCTGGCATTTATATAGAATTGTGTATGATTTTAGTCTTAATTTCTGCTTTTCTGTGCTGTGTCCAGACAGGCCTTTGTTTCAGCTACTCTTTTTCTATTACAGTTTTGCCACCATCTGTTCTCCTTGCCTATTACATTTACTCTGGAAGCAAAAGTGAATGGGTATGGAGAAGGGGAGAGAGAATGCCTCTTCAATACAGCAGGACATCAGGACTCTTTCTGAAGGGATCTTCTGTGACAAGTAGCGGGGCAATGGCTGCAGGAGGCCCATGTGGGAGGGAATGTGTGTCACAGATAATTTCTGCTGAGTACTTGGTTCTCCTCCATCTGATTGCTGCCTTTCTGAAGTGTAAAAGTGACTGTGGTAGTGCAAAATGGAAGAGGACTCACATCTGTGATTGCTTTCTTTGCTTTCTCCTCTGCATTTCTGGCTTCCTGAATGCTGTCTTCAACTTCAGTCTGTAAATGGGTTATGTCCACTTCCAGTCTCTTCTTAGTGTTGAGGAGGCTGGTGTTCTGTTGGGGCAGCCAGCAGACAGGTCATTCCCCCCTCATTTGTGCCATTCCCAACCCGTCTGTGCCATTCCCACCCCGTTTGTGCCATTCCCACCTCATTTGTGTCATTCCCAAACCATCTGTGCCATTCCCACCTCCTTTGTGCCATTCCCAACCCGTTGTGCCACTCCCACCCCCTTTGTGCCATTCCCACCCCGTTTGTGTGATTCCCACCCCGTTTGTGCCACTCCCAACCCGTCTGTGCCATTCCCACCCTGTCTGTGCCACTCCCTCACGCCTGTCCCAATCTCCTGTGCCAGAAGATGCCCAATACCTGCGAGTGGAGCAGCTGCACTCTCTCGCTGGCATCCGTCAGCTCCTGCTCAGAAACCCTGCGGGCTCGCTCCGTCTGCTCCATGGCAGCTCGCATCTCCTCCATTTCTGTTGTCATCAGACTGTTCCTACGCTCCACTATTGCAAGCTGCTCTTTCAGGTCATCATTCTCTCTCAAGGCATCATCTAAATGGAGCTGGGAATCCTTCAAAGGTGAAAGCACCCTTTGTGAGACCCAGGAGCAAGCAGAGGGAATGGCACAGACCCACGGGACAGTAGCCTTGTGTCCCTACCTTGAGCTGCCCTTGCACAGCTTTAAGGTGCTTCTGTGTCTCTGCTACCTGACAGTTGGCATGGCTCAGCTGTATTTCCATGTCGTTCAGATCTCCTTCCATCTTCTTTTTCAGCCTCAAAGCATCATTTCTGCTTCTGACCTCAGCATCCAGCATGGTTTGCATAGACTCTAATACCCTCTGGTGATTCCTCTTCAGCTGTTGAATTTCCTCATCTTTCTCTGCAGTCCTTCTGTCAACATCTGACTTCACCTGGTTCAGCTCCAGCTGAACACGTAAGATTTTCCCCTCTTCGTGCTCTAAAGAGCCCTGTCAGGGTTGAAATATTATAATTTGTCTCTGTAGTGTCCATTGCTGGGACACACCCATGCAGAAATGTGACCCTCTGCAGCTGGAAGGGCAGGTGTATTTACCTTACTGTGGACATTTAGAGAAGACCAAGCAATGAAGAAGCTGACTGCTATTCCATACTCACTGTACCCCAACTGGACATTAAATGGTAATTTAGGAATAGTATTCCTTAGGAAAATGCCTCAGATACCACAAGGTCTGGGCACTGAAGGCTGTGGTGACACTGGAGAGACAACAGATCACGTGGAAATATAAAATAGGACAGCCAAGCCTCCTGCTCAGAAGCAGCCTGCCTCCTCTTGCATGTCCATGCTGATTTCTGCTTTGTCCACCCCAGTGACCGTGTGGGCAAGTTGCCCTTTCACAGCACCTTTCCCTCTGGTACTCATTTCCTTCCCTCTGGTGTATTCCAGCTTCAGTGGCAGTAGCAGTGAAAAGCCTGAAGCTGGGTCTTACACCCAGTGGACAGAAATAAGCACATGCAGAGAATAAAACAGTTGATGTAGCCCTGGCCTCCCTTTTAAGAACATACTTTCCAGAGATGCCTGATTCTCCTTTTGGATTCTAGAATGAGCATGTAGTGACTAATTCAGGATTAGACTGACAACATTTAGATAAACTAGAGTAGATGGATTACATGACCACAATAACTCTTGCTCCTACTGTCCACCCATTTATGAGATCTAGAGATGTGCCACTTGTTTTATACTTCTTTTTCTACCTAAGAGGAGTTAAAGAGAAAATAAAATGAGGCTCTTTTTGGTGGTGGACAAAAAAAAAAGACAAAAGGTCTGTCACAAGTCAACACAAGGGAAATCCTGACTGCATATAGGGATAAAAATGTTTTACCCTGAGAATGATGTTGCACTGGAAAAGGTTGTCCAGCAATACTCCAAAATCTCCTTGAAAATTATAAAAACAAATTAGGCAAGGCTTTGAGCAACCTAATGTAAGTTCAGAGCTGGCCCTTCTTTGACCAGGAAGTTGACTAAAGACTTGTGGGGATTCTGTAGAAGCTGAGTTAATTTTGTGTCTCTGTGTTTGAGCTATGCTCTAGGTATATCATGGGCAGCTCATGAAGAGCTCACAAAGATACTTTATGGAGAATCAGACGTGGTTACACAGAAGTAATAAAATCTTTTCCAAGAGGTAGTCAGGGAAGATACAGAACAGAAGGCAGAACCCAGAAAAGAAGGAACTGAAGGAGCTACAATCTGGCATGGATTGGCAAAAAATGTAAGATTTAAAGTAATGGAGAGCTGAGGGGTAGCCAAAGAGAGTAGGGAAGACAGAAATCATGGAATTCTGAGACCCAGTTTGCAGCCTGTGCCAGCAGTTTACCAGTGTAGTCTGAGATTCAGCAGATCCCAGCAACCTCTTCGTGTTCATCAGAAGCTGTGTCCTGTGAACGGGCTCCTCTTTGAACATGTCACTGACTCCTGTTCATTCAAAGTGGTGGAACTGAAGAAATATTGCCTCAATTCTCTTCAGCATTTGGCTTGCTTTGGGCAGGAGGTGACATTGAGAAAACCTTTAAGTATGGATTTGACCTTCCCTGGAACCATCCTTGATTAATTTGACTAGAAAACAAAACTGTCAGAGTTTTGAAGTGCTAGTGACTTTTCTTCAGCCTTCCATGGGAGCAAATTCAAACAGATGGTTTGAATTTGAGCAAAACTACCTCAACCAATTCTTGGAACTGAGGGGTTTTTGTGCAGGATAGCACAGCAAGGAATGCCACATTGGTATGGCAGGGGAGCAGTCCCTGTGCTTTTTGGTCTGTCTGTGCTGTCTTACTGCACTTTTGGGACAGTTTCAGGATAAGCAGGAATATAAAACATATACCCAAATTTCCTCCATTCTTGATTTCTCTAAAAGCAAGCCCCTGATTGAGGACACTTGCCTCTGCTTCTTCTAATGCTGCTTGTAGGTCACACTTTTCTTGCTCAATTTGCTTCTTTGCTTTCTCCAGCCCATGATGTGCTTTTCCAGACTCAGCAATCTGTTCAGTCAGATCAGAAATTTCCTCTGCAACCAGAAAACACATACTCAGCTCCTCTCAGTGTGACCAGTGGCACCTGCAATTGCTCTTTGGCAATGGGAATGACAAAAGAAGCTCTGGTGTAATGGGATGTAACAGTAAGAAGAAATAATACATCTTGTCTTGTGTGCAGTCTTTATTTCTGATAACCTGCACATTCCAGTTCAGTGTGCAACTTGAAAACGGGAGGGACTAACTGGAGCGAGCTCAGAAAATAATGTCAGCTTCCTCTGGGTAGTGAAATTACATCTCCAGAGACAGCCATGTTTGATTGATTTTTTAAGCTTAGATAATCCCCAGTGATCATTCAGTTCACAAAAAGGATCTGAGTTGTACTTCCTTTCTATAATTAGTTTACTTATTAAATGCCAATCCGTTGTGTCACAGCTGCACAATCCTCCAATAACCAGGAGACACACAACAGCCCTCCAGATTTTTTCTAGTGGCAGTAACTGAATCAATCTGAAAAAAACTGAGTATCATCATAATTTCTGTCTATTCAGTTAATTTTGTCCTTATCCATGCACAAGATTACAATGATGTGAAGAAGGGGGAACATCCTGAGGAAGCAGGATGCCACAGAGATGAAAGTGTGTGCTTTCAGGTGATTTTATAATCAGCTGAACAGGAAAGAAAGTCACCACCTTTGTGGGAAAATCATAAAGAACAAAGCCCTGGGAAGAGGCAGAGCTCTGGTAGTCCAGAAATGTGGAAGCATCTAAGGGTTCAGGGTGAATCCAAGCTGACAGACACACAAACTTACGCTGGAGGTTCTTGTTCTCCCGTCTGACAGTCTCAGCCTGGTCCAGCATTTCTTCATAGGCATTCTTCATCCTGAAGATCTCGGTGCTGAGAGAGCGAGACTCCTTCTGGGCAGCCTCCAGCTCACTCTGACTCTCCTGGTACTTCTGCTTCCATTCAGCCAGAATCTGGAGTGACAGGAGGAGAATGACCCATTCTGAAACTCTCCATCTCTGCACCTTTATGTGACAAGAAACCCAAGAGGCCTGGCCTATCTTAACAGTCTTTTGCTTTGGACTATCTCTGCCTGTGACAATAACTCCCTGTGATGCATACTCTGGTTGTTTTGGTGGGATCTAATAAAATCTGCCTTTTCAGCCAACACTAGTGCACGCCCCAAGCTGTCAGGAAGGAGTTTGGTTTGACACCAGCCCAAACATAACATAGTTGGCTGAATAAGGATGTGTGAGACTTGACAGTGTTGCAGGAGCCTGTGGTCCTGGACTAAGCCCACCAAGAAAAGTCATTCTCTACCAATTCTTTCCTCAGTTTGATAGTACTTGGCTGTAAGATCCTTTTTTGGGCACAGTCTTTTCACTCACACAAGGGTTGGCCAAAACACAGGGCTGTGCAACATCACTTGGTCCAACAGTGCAGATTCTTTTAAATGTTAGTAAGGGCAGTGAAGGCTGGAACTTCACATGAGTCTGAGGCTCTTCCTAACCCCAAGGTTAGGCTGACAGACTAGCACCAGGGCTTGTTAGCTTGTGTGAGTACTCAGTCTGTTTGACCAGTCTCCCTTGTGAAGACTCCATGCTTTGTAAAATTATCAGAAGGCTGCTTTATTATTTGCTGTGGTCACCTGTGGCTACTTGCACAGTGACTTTATCTTTACAATATGTCCCATTATGGGGTCCTTACCATAACTTTGCTTTGGGTAAGATGCAATTTATTTTACTGTGGGAGCAGAACTTCAATAATTTCAGAATTTGTCTTCCTATCCTATCAGATATCTAATGATGTTTAGATCTGGCATGGTCTTTTGAACAAACCTTGTCAAAATTCCTCTGCTTTTTATCAAATGCTGCACAGACTGCATGTGACCTCTCCATGTCAATCATGAGGTCATCCACTTCCCCCTGCAGCTTCTGCTTTGTCTTCTCCAGTGAAGCACACTTTGCATTGACAGCCTCAATCTGCTCCTCTGATTCCTGCAGGCGCTGGGCCAGCTTCTTCCTGCAGCATGGGACATTCAGCACTGAGAAAAAGAAAATTCTGGCCTTCTCAGAAAATGGGTATGAAAGGAGTTTGGAATGGGAAAGATGGACAGAGAGATCAATATATAATGCTGTGGTGCCAGGAGCCCGGGGTGGCACAGCACTCTGAAGTGGTGCATAGACTGGGAGAATATGCACCCAAGGATGAACTGTACCAATGTGGAGAGGGACCAAAAATATGCTTTCAATACTGACAGTGTAAAGAATGTGCTCTTTCAACTACTATGATCAACTCAATGCACTGGAATTCTCCTTTATGTAGACACTCCTAAGCCTCCATCCCTACTTCTCCTTTAAATATCTACTCGCTCCCCTTTTCACTTCTAATACATTAAAAAGCAGACTGCTCTGCATATTACCACTACAAACATATTCTGGTTTCCTTCACTTCTTCCCTCATTATGCTTAAATATCCTTCCACTTGCTCCAAGCCATCCCACCACGTACTTGGCCTCCTCGAGCTCCTCCGTGCGCTGAATCGCGTCCGTCTCGTATTTGGTTCTCCATTGGGCCACTTCACTGTTGGCCTTGGACAGGGCTCGCTGCAGCTCCCCCTTGGCCTCCTGCTCCTCCTCATATTGTTCCCGGAGCAAGTCACAGTCATGGCGAGCAGACTGCAGGGCGTGGGCCAGGGCGTTCTTAGCCTTGGGAGTTAAAATTAAACAAGTTGTCAGAACATGAATAATTTGTGACTGGATATTTTTCCTGCAGTCTGATAAAATATTCATATCTCCCTGTCCATGTGCTACAGTTGCTAGAGAAACAGAAGGAGCAAAATTAATAATGTGAGAGATTCTGTGTTTCAGGCTTGATGTTGTTAAACAGGGTCAGGTGCTTGCCCATCTTGTCTGGGATAACACCTCTCAAACACATCTGCACCAGGTGTTACAGGCAGAGGCAAAATAAATCCACCAACAGACCAGGTGCAAGCACTCCTGCTCTATTTCTTTTTACCCATGGGCACAGAGCTGCTTCACTTCTCTCGTGTTTTTGATCTTCAGAATGCATGATGAGAAGGGCTTAAACTGTCTTGCTTATTGAATTATTAATGTCTCCTCTCTGTGTTGTATTCCAAGGCAAAGTTCAAAATTTTCACTATTCTGATATCTCCTCTCTGAGGAGAAATCTCATTTATTTTTTTAGCACATTGATTTATTTTAAAATTTGTTGTTCCAAATTAAAGCTAGTCACCTTATTTTCTTCCTCTAATTGTCTCTTCAGCTCTTCAGTCTGCTGAGTGAAAGTATGTTTGCCTCGAGTTAACTGAGAAATCAAGGACTCCTTCTCCTCCAGTTGCCGAGTAAGTTCACCTAATGAGAAAATGTTGATTTTTTTAGACAGACATATGAGACATAAAACAAATGAATGAGAACAGTTAGCCATGTGGAAAGTGATTACAAGATATAAAGTGGTAAATTGAAGGGAGAGTAGTAATTGCATTCCCACTCATAGGAAAAGCTGTTGAAGAGAAATATTGTGCTGGCATCAAAGAAGATAAACTGACCACAGACTCACATGTTAATTTTGACTGACCTTACTCCTTCTGGTTTGGTTTTGTGTTTCCTTGAGTAGGTTTCTATGACTGCCACCAGGAGGAGATTCGACATTCTGAGTTTTGTTCAGATCACCAAGTGATGGATATGTTACAAAGCATATTCAGGCATTCAGGCAGCATGTTTAAGTACTTGACACTGGAGTATTACATTTCACCAAGGGACGTACCATTCTCAGTCTGCAGGCGTGTTTTCTGTGTGTTCAGATCATTAATTAGCCGCACATGTTCATCATCTTTGGCTCTGACTTCACTGAACTGGTCTTCGAGAGCTCGGCACATTTTTTCCAGATTGCTCTGTGAAGAGAGAGAAAACATCTCTCAGTTCATCAAGCTGTTCAGAAGAACAATGCTAACAATGAGAAATACTTCTTCCTGTGCAGCAACCTTGGCTTTGGAGACAGACTCCATGTTGCTGGCCAAGTCATCAATCTCCATCTTCAGCTCACTCTTCTCCTTCTCCAGCTTCTGCTTCACGCGTTGCAGGTTGTCGATCTGCTCCCCCAGCTCAGCTGTGCTGTCCGCGTGCTTCTTGCGCAGGGCGGCAGCCGTGGCTTCGTGCTGCAGCGTGGCCTCTTCCAGGTCACGGCGCATCTTCTGGAATTCTGCCTCACGCTTCTTGTTCATCTCCACCTGAGCTGCTGTGGCCCCTCCTGCTTCTTCCAGGCGCTCACTGATCTCCTCCAGCTCCCTGGACAGGTCGACTCTCTGCTTTTCAGACTTGGCACGGATAGCACGTTCGGCCTCAATTTCCTCCTCCAGTTCCTCTATCCGAGCCTATGAGAGTTAATGGGTTAAAAGAGGACTTTCGAATAGACAGATTTAAAATTATCACTAAGGAATAAAGAGCAAACATTCACATCCATTAATACAAGCATAAAAAGAGAGGTACCATTAGAAATGTCACTGTATTGTGTCCTAAGACAGGTAATATTCCGTTTTAGAACAAGAGTGAATGGAAAATCTGATACTTTATGTTATAGCACAGAATGAATTTATTATTCATTCCGTGAAAACTTAAGAATTGCACTTTCCTGAAGAAATAGAGGAGATGTCACTGGAAAATATAAAGGAATGTGAATTTCTTAGAAATTTCCTAGAAGTCAGGCCAGAACAAAGCAGTGCCCTTTCTCCATCAGCAAACAGGATGGATGGCACTTTGATATGAAAAATCATGGGATAATAGCACTGAAGAGAGCTGTCTTCCTGGCTCTGCATTTAGAAGGTGATCTTTGTCCTGATCATGACATATTAAGTCACATTCTATTGTTTTCTTAGAAAAGTGATTCTCAGTGGCTGGACATCTGTGGCATTTTCAAAGCCTGCCACAATGTTCACGTAAGAAATTTTCTACACAGTCATGTAAGATTAGAAGCCAGAATCTCTGTAAAAGTGCCCTGAGATGGGAACAGCACCCAGAGCCCCATATTAATGGTTTTATTCATGTGAGAGAAAATATTTTTGTAGAATGGTCTAAGAATAAATACCAATTAATTCTAAGAAATTTGTGCTTGCCACTAAAATTATTAATAACTCCTAGACTTTACCTGAATCTCCTTAATTTTCTTTTGCAGCTGAGAACTTTGAGCCTGCTCATCTTCAATTTTACTTTGCAACTGGCTAATTTCAAAATCCTTTCTGTTAAAGAACAAGAAGGCAAATTCAATATGGTTAAGATAAAACATGAATTTCAGAATTCAGAGCACAGAAAGTCAGTGTAATACTTTTTTAGCCTTTCATCCATTTGTTGCTTATCATTTTCCAGATCCATGATGGAATCCTGAGACATTTTCAGATCACCCTCCAGTTTTCTCTTTGCTCTCTCAAGGTCCATTCGCAGCTTCTTCTCTTGTTCCAGAGATGCTTCAAGCTAAAACACATAAAACATACTTTGAAATACATAAGTTATACTTTGAAAGTAACTATTCTTGATTTAAAAATCTAACTAAGTTGGAAATTGATGAATAGAGAAAATAATCAGAGCATTTCCATGTGTGCTGCACTCTCACCTTGAGACCAGAGCTGCCATGGTGATTTAGTTTCAGATATTGAGCTGTCCACAGCTTGGCTGTGCACAGTTGAAATACTGGTTTTTGAAAAACCAGAAAATTAATTTTTCCAGTAGCTGCAGTTCCTAGCATATAGACTGCTAAATATACACAAATTCCCAGTATTTATAATTTCCTGGAGTATATGCACACACAAATAACTCTGCAGCGACCTTCAAACAGTCACAGGTCTCCTGCTTCAGCTAATGGATTAAATTGGATCACAAAATTCCACAGTGCCAAAATACCCTGTGAAGAACATGAAAGATGTGATGGATTCCACAGTTTCCTGTCAATTAGCAGCAGTTTATTGGCTGAAATTATCAGAGCTGGCTTGTCTGCTTTAGGTGTTGCTTATACTCCAAACTACAGATTTTTAGTCTACTGTAATCTGTCACAGTGTATATATACACAACCCAAAAACTTCTACTTACATCATCCACTTGCTGCTCCAGTTTGGTCTTGGCTTTGGTGAGGGTGCTGACTTTGTCTTCCTCAACTTGCAAGTCATCTAATGTCTGCTGGTGGGCTTCCTGGAGGGCCTTTTTCTCCTTGGTGAGTTTGGAAATATTTTCATCCAGAGCTGCCATCTCTTCAGTGAGGTTCTTTACCTGTCAGACAGGCAGCATCCCTCCCTTGAGAAATGGCAGACTGAGAACACAGTGACTGCATCCTTGCAAAACCTTGCGTGGATGTGGTCAAAATGCTCTCTGCAGAATGTTTATATTTATTGCAATATAAATATTCAGCAATAAAATAAAGATATCTCAGCAGCATATATCATGCTGAGAGTCTCCTCTCTTTGGTCCTGGAATAGTAGGAGTTCTTGCTTTAGTTGTTTTTGATCCCCATCCTTATCCTACTAAATTTTGTAGTGAAATGTGCTAGATCTTCACTTGCCTCTGAAAGCTTTTCACATTAGGATTTACAAAAGCCCTCTGAGCTGCTCTTGCTCAAGGAGTGTCTTTCCTGCATATATTGGCTATGAAAACAGCTGTAATTTGTCAGCAAGTCAGATTCTTTAAAAAGAGATGATCAAGTGTTAAGCATAGCCAAAAATATGTTAAGTTTTCCCTAAACGTGAAACAAGCCATGATAACATGACAAAGAACCTTAACAGAAAAAATTCTGTCAGCTGATTGATTAAGAGAAAATATCTCTCTCTTATGCACTGGACACATCTCACTTCTATTCATAGAACTTAAAAGTGGCTGCATTTTTCCACAAAACTGACAAGCTGTATGGGAGCACTGTCTGGGGAAGAATAATTCCCTGATTCCTCTGTCACCTTGTTCTCTGTTGCATGCTTCTCCTTTTCCACTTTGGCCAGAGTCATTTCAAGATCATCAATATCTTTCTTCAGCTCCGAGCACTCATCTTCGAGTTTCCTCTTCTTTGCTGTCAGTTCAGCATTTGTCTCCTCTTCATCCTCCAGTCTTTCATTTAGTTCTTTAATTTTAGCTTCTAGCTGGATTTTACTTTTAATGAGTCCTTCACATCTCTCTTCAGCATCAGCTAGATTTTCACTCTCCTATCAGAACACATTGAAGGTGCATTATATTTATCGTAAAAATGACAAAAGACGGTTAAGACCCTGGGTGAGTGAAACAATACAGGTTTTTTTGAAACTAAACTGATTTGAAAGCACATGGCAACAAGTGACAAGTCCACTTGCACCAGACTGCTCTTGACCATGTAATATTTTATTACCTTTTAGGACCTGACAGATGCAATTTCAGTCTCTATTCACAGTATTCCAGAGAAAAGCAGTTTCCACAGATTCAGTCCTGCCTCTGACAGAAAAGCACCCCTGCCCTGGCTCTGTATTATAATGGCAGCAGATGTGGAAACATCATGTGAAAAATTATTCTGTATTTAATCCAGAATCAGACACCACAGTGAGGAGAACATTATTTACACTGTGAAATGTCTGATTCTTCCACTGGTGATAGAGTTGAAACTTCCTGTATTCTCACTGGTGTTAATGTTTGGGATATGCTTTGCACCTTGCTCAGGTGTAAGGGACAAGGCCAGACACAAAGCAGTGGAGGCTTTGTCTCCATGACATGCCTGTTTATAGAGGACAATGGAAAAGAGGAGAAAAAGAGCAGCAGAGCAAGAGGAGGTAGAGTGAATCTGAAAATTGAGGTTACTCACAGACTGAACTTGGAGCTGCAGGTCATTTTTCTCTTGCACCAGTTTCACCATTTTCTCCTCCAGTTCCTTCCTCTTTGCCTCGGACTTTGCAAGTTCCTCCTTGGTTTTCTCAAATTCTTCCTTCATGTTGGCCATCTCCTTCTCAGACTCTGCACTCTTCAGCAAGGGCTTGATCTTGAAATACAACTTCATCCATGGCCAGTGTTTGACATTCATGAATGCACGAATGTTGTACTGGATGATATAAATAGATTCTCTGAAAACACAAACCAGTTTATGGTTTTTAAGCTGGAAACCTACTCTGGGTTATTTGCCACACTGCATCAGCATTTACCCCAAGAACTTTTGCATGAGACTTTTTTCCCCTCATCTCCCTTGCTTTTATTAAAGAGTCATTTCGAGGCCATTACTGCAGAATGACTGGTTCAGTAGCTTGAACAATATCTATTGTCTGAATATACAAGGAAGAAATACTACAAAATAGACAGACTTTGCTGGCATATTGACTGGGAATCTCTGAGGCTTTTCTCAGTCTCAAGGAAAATGCAAGGTCTCAGGTAAATACCAGAGTGAAAACTGGTATCAATCAAGTACTGCTGCTAAGACTTCAAATATGGCAGTTACTGTCAGTTGTGGAAACAGCAGCTTGATGCTTTTTGAGTCACTCAAAATAGCAAATACCGTATTAGAAATTATTAAGACAGAAACTGAAAAAATAAGGAAATATTTTTATGGAACTGAATGCAAAAAGATATTGTTCATACCCGTAGTTCAAAGGGACATTAGACAATTCCTTTCAGAGAAATCCAGGGAGAGTTATTGAATTCCTAGAAACTAAGCCTGGTTCAAGAAACACCTGAGCTAAACATATGCTTCTGAGTATTACAAATAAAAGCAATTATTTGGCAGAGTGTCCTGTACATTTATGCAAGCCTTGCTCCCCCTAAAACTTTCACTTGTCAACCACATTCAAGAAAGTTTGCTTGTCTTGGCCAGTGCTGTCACTCCTGAACTCTAAATTTTGCATGATTCATCGCATCTCAAAAGGGATGAGTGAAAAGCTGAAATGGATGTGGAACAGCTGAAAGTATGAAGTACTTCTCTGTACAAGCTAGGATTGTTCATCTTACATGATGGAACCAGGAAAGGAAATTAAAGAAAGGGAGAGCAGAGAGTGATTATACCTCATTCCTTACAAAATCAATGTGATCCAATTAAATGATGAAACAACATATTGAAAACAAACAAACCTTAGCCCTTGTTCAGTTGACTGTCTCTGCCACAGGATTCTTTAAAGGCTGAAAATAGTAAGTGCATTCCTGCAGAAAAGTTCCTTGTTAAATACTAAGTATTGTGGTCCACCTGCATGGCCCCATTGCTAAACAGCTGCTGCCAGGATTTGTGAGACTGTCAGGAGGAAGCTGACTGTACTTGCTCTGTTCCCCAGTAATTTCTAAGTTTCTTTCCCAAGGACAGCTTTTGCCTGAGACAATATATTACATTGATGGACCTTTGTCTGACACAGTAAAATCACTGGTATTTTCTTACATTACCTTCTTTCATTCATCTTTTTAAATTCAGTTCTCATGAGGTACCCTCTGCACATAGCTTGTGTATGAGTGATGAGGCTCACAAGCTTCTCATCTCTCATCTCTTCTAGGAGTCCCAGGAGACCTGCCTTGAAGAACACCTAGAACAAAGAAAAGAGTCAAACAGCTTGAGGCTTAGGCAGATACATGGCCATTGACAGCTGATGCAAGGTAGTACATGGTAGTTTAGGAAAAATGCCTGCAGGGGAAATGTTTAAGAGCTAGAGAAATTTTCTGTCAGTATTCAAATCCTCAGTGTTCCTGTGATTCATGACAAGTCACTCTGTGTATGATCTAATCATATGATTACAGTGTTATATCATGTCTGCTCCAGTGCAGTCTATGGAAAATTTAGCTCATCTCTGGAAGTGTCCAAGGCCAGATTGGACAGGGCTTGGAGCAACCTGGTCTGGTGGAAGGTGTCCCTGCCTGTGGCAGAGTGGTTGGAACCAGATTATCTTTAAGGTCCCTTCCAACCCAAACCATTCTGTGATTCTGTCTGTTCAGTAATGCAGGCAATGGGTTTGTGTTCAGTGATAGCACTGACTGGGTTGTGCTGACCAAAGAACAGTGTCTCACCTAACACTGCTTTGGACATGGAAGATAGACTTTGTGTGCTTAAATCCCCTGAATAGTAGGACTATCCAAACTTGTCTGAGCCTGTCTAACCTGCACTGATATAACCCTGTTCAACTGGCCATGAGAAGGAAGCAGCAGAAAATCTAGTTGCAGCTGTGCTGGGTCATTCAGGTAGTATGGTGTTCCCAGGGCTGGCAGTGCTGCCCCTCACACAAGAGCCACACGAATTGTGTGTACTCTGTTTATAATCATCATGAAGGCTGATTTAGCATGCAAGAAATACTTTCAACAAACAAAATGTTTTGCTTAATTATACCTTGTCTTCCACAAGGACTTTACCTTGGTATGACCAAATTTATATTGGTTATGGTCAACATCAATGGAGGAGAGAAGCTTTTCCGAAGCCTTTTTGCTGTCAATGAACTGGCCTTCTGGAATGGCTGAGGCATTAAGGATCTTGTACCTGTGGTGAGACAGGTTGCAAGAACTAGTTGCCAAGAGGGTGAGGAAAATAGGACCCATTGTATGTCATGAAATACAGGAACATTGAGCTGTCAGAAAGCAGCTGAATATGCCATCTGAAATCTAGACAGTGTTGTCTGGTTGATTTCCTAACAGACAGTGAGTAATAACTGAGGACCTACCGTTGCTTAAAATCTGCATAAAGGATTCTGCTTGGAAACCCCTTCCTGCAAATTCGGATGCCTTCTAGAACCCCATTGCACCGCAGCTGATGCATCACCAGGTAATGGTCCATTGCACCTTAAACAAAATACATCCATCACAATTCTGTTTTCAGCTCCTTTTTTTTTTTTATTTCAAGCAGCTCTTGACTAAAGATGCAGGAAGTACAGACAGAACACACCTTCAATTCATGTAAGTTGTGGAGAGCTGCATCAGTGAGCTTTACTAAGAATGAAAGGGCTAGCAGTGCTTGTGAAAAGGTATCAGGCTACATTTCTCAAAACATGGCAGGATGGTGCTTTAGGACACCAACTGAAAAATCTTCAACAGCATCAGCCCCCTCACTGGATGTAGGCAAAGGTGGCACAGTGTAATGCAGAGCCATCCAGACAAGGGATTTTCTAATGCTATTACTCACAACAGACAATTTTATCAGCTGTGATCAAACCTGTCTTTATCACCCTCAGCTCTGTACACACATTAAGCAAAGATGGGCAACTGTTGTGGACCATGTAATGCTCAAATTTTTTCAGTCACAGCAGACAACATAAAAAATGTTCTTGTTACTGTCCTGCAGGCCCACCCCCAAAAGGACTTCACGTGCAGAGGGAGCTATTTGGGAACCTGGTGTGGAAGCTTAACAGGCCAATTCCTGTCAGTCCCATGTCTTCAGAGTATAAGGGTGCACTTACCAGGTGTCTTGGTCTCGTTAGGAATCAGGCAACGCACAAAGTGAGGGTGAGTGCTTCTCAGGTTAGTCATCAACTTGTTCAGGTTTTCCTGTGATAGAACAAAACAAGGGTTTCAGCTTCAAGCTACAAAGCTTTTGCATTCTTATTTAAATTCAGGGAGTTATAGAATCACAGAATGGTTTGGTTTGGAAGAGGCCTTTGAAGGTCATCAAGCCCAGCATCCCTGTTCCCACTTCCACTACCCCAGGTTGCTCCAAGCCCCATTGTCCACCCTGGCCATGAACACTTCCAGGGAAAGGGCAACCACAGCTTCTCTGGGCACCCTGTGCCAGGGCCTCCCCACCCTCAGAGTGAAATATTTTTTTCATATATTGAATTTATTATCTACTCTTTTCCAGTTTAAAATCATTGCCTTTTGTCCTGTCACTACAGACCCTGGTAAAAAGTATTTTTCTGTCTTTCTGATAAGCCCCCTTTTAAATCTTGAAAAGCCAGAATAAGGTGCCTGGAATCTTCTCTTCCCCAGGCTGAGCAACCCCAACTGTCTCAGTTTTTTTTATAGGATAAGTGTTCCAGCCCTCAGATTTTGTGGAAGCATGGCTCATGTAAAACAAAATCAACATACCCTAAACACAGCAGACACTGTCTGGAAAGAGCCTCCCTTCTTCTTAGCACCCTTCTTGCCACCACCACCAGCACTATCACCTTGGAAGAAGTAGATGGGAGATGAACAGTTAGAGTGTGCAGTACATTTTGAAGGCCTCATTTCCCTTTGGCCACGGATCAGTAAAATACTTCATTTTAAATACTGACACAGTGCTCCCTGAGAGTTTAGTGGACTGCTGCTAGGTAGTTGTTGATCAGTGTGTGGGATATTTGATCTCAAATGCAAGATTTAGGTTGCTGGTATGGAACAGTGTGGCCTGACCTAAGTTTCCTAACAGTGTACTCTGTGCTACGGGTCACATTTGCTTTCACTATTACACAAACTCCCATTTAAAAGAAAAATTAAATTAGGTGAAAGACCTCAAAAATGGGACTCAGCATCAGGTATCCATTTATCAACGCAGGGAAGTCTTCTATAGAAAAATCTCCTAATCCAATATTCCAGGTAAAGAACATAGTTCTATTCTGAGTTATGGCAGGAAGCAAATTTTAGTCTCAGGAATACAAGTCCAAGTAGCTCAGTCCTTCCATAGTTGCTATACCATGAAGCCAATTAAGCTGAGACTTATTGAGGATTTATAAATTTATTCTCTGTCTCTCTCTTTTTCTATCGCAACGCCAGGACTGCTCAGCTGGATAGGAAATCATTCCATGGTCTCCTTTTATTTCTTCCAGTTCCCCTCAAGAAACAAAACTGTCTACAAAGACTAAAATGCTTGCACTTTGCACATTTATTTGGCCCCAGTCTACTGGCTGAGTAAGCTGCAGGTGATTCACAACACAGTTAGTCAGGAAACATCTCCTGTCACTTGGGTTTGGGCTTGCTGTGCTTTACTTCTCTGCAGCACATAAATGGGGTGTCTCCAACAGTTCTGTATGTTGGTGTCTTAGTTTTGGCATATCTGGATGCACACAAGAACAAGGTCACCTTAGGGGCTGGTAGCCTTGAATATACCCCAAGAGGAGAAGCAGAAGTAGGATTTAGTTCATTTTTGCCTTATTGGCCATCACTGAAAAATCACTTACCTGCTTCTGCACCAGCATAGTTAGAGAAAAGGAAGGACAGCAGCTTCAATGATGATTTCTGGTACAACCCCACAACAGTTTCATTCAGAGGGTCCTTGTTCTTGTCGAGCCAGCCAGAGATGTTGTAGTCCACTGTGCCAGCGTAGTGCACCAGAGAGAAGTGGGCCTCAGCCTTGCCTTTGCCAGGCTTGGGCTTCTGGAAGCTGCTGCACTTGCCCAGGTGCTGGTCATAGAGCTTGTTCTTGAAAGAGGTGTCAGTTGCCTTGGGGAACATGCACTCCTCTTCCAGGATGGAGAAGATGCCCATGGGCTGGGAGAAATATGAATACGTAAAGAAAGTAAGCGGGGAGGGGAGCCGTTACTGCTCTTCACTGTTCACCTCCCTGTTTAAAGGCAGTTGTTAAACCATCAATTTAACATTGTGTAGGCATTCTCCCTTCCACCCCAGCCACGTTGTTCAGGAAACCATTGTTTGTGCAGAGACAGCCTGTTGTTCCAGAAACTTTGGTTTTATAAGATGCCTATTTTGATGTGAGAAGGTAATTCAACAGTAATGCATCATTTTTTCAAGAATGACTGAACTAAAATAAATGATCATAAAAGAAATGTATTCTCCTACGATAAAAGGATTTTTTCCACCTTCTCAATGAGCTCAATGCAGGCAGCCAGGTCCATGCCAAAGTCAATGAACTCCCATTCAATTCCCTCCTTCTTGTACTCCTCCTGCTCCAGCACAAACATGTGGTGGTTGAAGAACTGTTGCAGTTTCTCATTGGTGAAATTGATACACAGCTGCTCCAGGCTGTTGAACTACAAATTCAAAACACCAAAAAAATGCCAGTTAGTTTGAAGCAGCCCTCGGTGGGCAAGCATACCTACAGTTACTCACATCAAAGATCTCAAAGCCAGCAATGTCCAGGACACCAATGAAATGCTGTCTAGGCTGTTTTGTATCCAGCTGTTGGTTAATGCGAATAACCATCCACAGGAACATCTTCTCATAGACTGATTTAGCCAATGCACCCACTGAATTGTACACCTGTAAGAAGCACAGCCATGGCAATAACAAATGTTGAGTTAGCTTTAAAGCTGAAAGAACAGTCTGAAGAAATTGAAAAGCTGATGAGCTGTTTATGTACCTGTTGGACATTTTGTCCTTTAGTTACATATTCATTCCCAACTTTCACCCTAGGGTAGCATAAAGCTTTGAGCAAATCAGCAGAATTCAGACCCATCAGGTAGCCAGCCTTGTCAGCCACTAGGATCAGAAACAGCAAACGAGTTCAGTAGAGACAAAGAAAAGTGTCCTGGTCCTCTGGGATGTTTCTGTTACAAGGAGCCTACTTTTGGCACAGCTCAAACACATCTGTTATCAAGAGAAGCTCCTCTGCAGTCTCATGGAGAATATTCCCCTTGCTCCCAAGGCAATGTCTCAGCTGCAACACAATCCTGTGTCCGTGCCTGAAGGCCTGCAGCAATGCTTAAGTTTTATGTCTTTCTGTTTCCTTGTAGAGCATAAATTAAATCACTGACTTTGTGAAACTTGAAACAATCTTTAAAAAAGTTAGTTTCTGGAAAGTAAAATTATTTTCAAAGTGTTGGGCGCTCTATGGGGGGGGGTTGCTAGCTCTCTGCTGGTGCAGTTCACAAACAAACTCTGCAATCAGCCCTACCTTCAGTGCCATCAGGCTCTGCCTGCTCCTCCCGCTGCTTCTGCTTGAATTTCATGTTCCCATAGTGCATGACAGCCCCTGTCAGTTTGTATATCCCCACCTTCTCATCGGGGCTGAAGCCCAGGATGTCCACAGCATTCTGCAGAGACAACAGGCAAGACGGGAAAGCACAAAGGCTGAAACACAAGGGACAGGTGGGGTTCCTGTCCCTGCCTGCAGTGAGTGTGTCCAGCACCATCCCAGTCCTGTGGCACCGGGCAGGAGAGCCCAGAGCTGGGCCTGGCTGGGCAGAACCCCCTGGATGCAGCTGGACTGGCTGCAGGGCTGCAGGGCTGCAGGGCTGGATTGGCTGCAGGGCTGCTCTGCTCTGCTCTACTCACATCTGTCGCCAGCAGCTCCTCACTGTCATCAATGCTGGCAACCGTGACTTCTCCTTGGCTCACATAGAGGAAGTCATAGGGGTTGGTGGAGATGAGGAGGAGATCTGCAGATATGTGGGTCATCTTTAGTGGCACTGAGGCAGGTTGCAGTGGGAAGAGAAAGCACTCACTGAGCCAAGCCCAGCACTGCTGGCACTCACCAATGAGCTCTGGCTTCTTATTGGACATTATCTGGTAAAAGATATGATAGCTCCTTTCGCTAGACAGCTGAAAAGTGACTCTGGATTTCTCCAGGAGATCTAACCAAAAGAGAGGTGCTGTTAGTCTCCTGATACATTTGAGGTTGCAAATGCATAAATTCTGCTTGCACTGACTTGCTCCAACTCACAGGTTTCGATATCTGCAGAGGCCAGCTTGCCAGTTGGTCCAAAGTGAATCCGGATGAATTTTCCCTATCAAGCAGTGCAGATCAAACCATTGGTTATGACAATCAATGAATGAAACTTGCATTAAATGTCTTCAATCCAACAAATCTGAAATGAACTCACAAAGCGTGAGGAGTTGTCGTTCCTCACGGTCTTAGCATTGCCAAAAGCCTCCAGCAGTGGGTTGGCCTGGATGATTTGATCCTCCAGAGTTCCCTAGTCACAGAAGAAAATGCTTCTTTAGCACTTTACTGCTTAGTAAATAACAAATATTGTAAAAGGGATGTTACATAATTTTTACATATCACACGTGATTTAAACCTAAAAATTAACAGAGTTCTTAGTCACTCATCAGCTAATGCTCATGGATATTGCCATTGGTTTCAAAGGGAAAAGTGCTGAAAGAAATATCTGTGTTTTGCTTGCTTCTTGTATCTGATACCTCATGTTGGATATCACATACAAAGTCACTGCAGTGGAGTTCAGGGCATTAAAGACCTGTATGAGAGGTGTTTTTGCATTCCTGTTCACAAAAGTCTTAACAGCTAAAGAAAATGTGAAAATTCTGGAATTTTTTTGGAGGTTGCTCGAGCCCACAACAAATACAGGCTTTGGTAGGAAACACCTACCAAGGGAGAATGTAAAATTTTGCAGTTGCATTCAAACCACAGCAACATTTCAGGATGCAAGAATATGGCTCTTGACATGCTTTGGAGACTGGGACATGGACAAAGCCTGACACTCAAATATCAAAGTTAGATAAGGACAGAACAGAGACTCTTCAATTTTTATTTTTTTTCCCTGCTGCATTACTGCAGAAGGAGTGATCAACATGTAAAGTTTTGATACTGTGTTGTATCTCTCTTGGTAAGTGCAAAAATACGGAAGGAAAAAAGCTTCCGTGACATTATGTCTCTCCTTTATGGTTCGATACAGTGCAAAGTTATGACTGATCCTACATAATCAGGGCAGGAAAGTGTTTCCAGGGATAATTTGCAAGGCAGATGGAAAATCAAGAATAAGGAAAAAAAAAAAAGATAAATTCGTTTATATCAGAGGAAAGGTGAGCAGCACTGTTTTGGTTACTGCATCTCAGTGCAGCCTTGCACTGCTGGGAGAGACACTGCCGTTCCCAGCACTGTCTGCAGATGGCACAGCAGGTTTAAATTCGTTTTTGTTCGTCCCCCGTGAAGATGGACCTCTAAAATTAAAGCAGTGCAGTAGCATAGGAAGCTCTATGTATTTTTTAAAAATAAAATATCCTAAATCCATAGAATAATGCCCTCTCATATGTATCTTTCAGATTTCTAAGAGAGGAGATGGAGAGGAGAGGAGAGGAGAGGAGAGGAGAGGAGGGGAGGGGGGAGGAGGGGAGTGAGTGGGAGT
>VWZS01000635.1:495378-518456 GCA_013397075.1 Rhabdornis inornatus
AGAGGAGAGGAGAGGAGAGGAGAGGAGAGGAGAGGAGAGGAGAGGAGAGGAGGAATGTGTGTGTCAGTGCAGCTGACTATACCAATACCAAGCCTCTTTTGAGTGTACAGCTGTAACCAGAGAACTAAGACAGGAGCACTGTACATGGAAAACAGTGTGGAAGAACATGGCAATTCTTTACACAAGTTCATTCTGGAGTTCTGTCTACAGGCTGGGTGATAAAGTGCTGGAGGCCGAGACCATGTTTTGGGGAAATGCTGTTACACACTTCCCTTATTCCTGTACCATTGCCTGGCATCTGATTTCAGCTTGTATCTGCCGTTGAATGCTGGGCTACACAGAACCATAACCTGTTTTATTTAATGTTCTTATAAAGAAGAACATGCTACTGTCACAGAGATTGGAATGCTAAAAATATGGAGTATTCTGTGAATATTCAGAAGAGGGCAGAACAGATTACTGTCAGTCTGAGAGCCAGGTGATTTTCTTCCTATCACACAAGGTTTGTACATGTCTCAGCTGTCTTGAAGCTTTTCTGAGATCAGTCCTGGCATAGTGAGCAGCTGATGAAAGCTGAGCCCAGGAGATTCTAACATGGTGCTGATGGAAAGAGTGCCTGTGATGAACTTGCCTTGGCCATAACAACCCATCAATCACAGACACCTGCCTCTGAGTGAAAGAATATTCAGCCTTGGAATCTCCTTAAGCTCCACTATGCCCTTGGGTACTCAAATAACATGCTGACACATGTCACACGCTTTGATGAGCATCTCACAGGCTGTGGTTGCACACACTTGTGCCACAAGGGTGTTTGTTGCTTGCTCTGTGCTGGGGAATGAAGTCTGTGCCTTGCAAATGCACCACTGGGCTCAGATTGCAACAGCTGTGCTGCTCAGCAAAGGGGCATCGAGGCATGCACTTTCTTTTCTGCAAGGATGCTTTCTGAGGTTACTTTCTGACTGTCAGGCAAGTGGTCCCAGCTGTCCCAAACCCAGCCCTTTTCTCATGCTGTCCCTCTGGGCTGTTCTGTTGACCCCAGACAGAAAAACCAGCCAGTGGAAACTACTGCCTGATGTAATTGAAATGATGCTTAACTTCAGCACAGCCATTCTGGAGTCCAGAGCTCCTGCACTTCCCCTGTCAGCAGGAATGATCCAAGGACCAGGAATGGCACAACCCTGTGCCAGTGGGAACTGACTGCTCTCTGTTCACGTGCAGCCACTCGGGGGCTGTGGTTCTCAGAAGACACTGATGAATGGGGCATAGATGGACAGCCAGCACAGAGAAAGCTGCTGTCTAACATTATCTTCCCCTCCCTGGTAAAGACTCCCCTGTGTAAATGGAGGCTTTCCTACACTGACAAAATGGTTTTATAAGAAAGAGTTCAGCAGATTTGAGGCTGGGCATCAGGAGTAAATGAGCATAGGTGTGCTTGGGTTGTGCATCCTGACTTTCTCCTGGGCTGCACAACACTTTCTGCCTTTAGATAGCCCTGCAACCCCAAAATACACATTGGTACTTTCTCCTCAGCAGACACAGTGTGGGCAAATACTAGAAGGGCAAACTGATGTCATACCTGCATTTTGCCGGGCTGGGGATCTTTCTTTTTCTCACCAGTGACTGCAATTGTTGCAAAGTACTGGATGACACGCTTTGTGTTCACAGTCTTCCCGGCACCGGATTCTCCGCTGTCGGAACAAAAATATCAATTATTACAGGAAACAGGAAACATCATCACTTTTCTGTCAGCTTTGTCACTCATACCAAAACATACTCACGTGATAAGGATTGACTGGTTGTGACGATCTAAAAACAAAATCACAGAAAGAGCTCTTCAAATAAGATGTGGAGGGCATCAGTTCCTCAGACACAACTAACTGACTTCAAGGGAAATAACTGTATTATATCAGTATTTATCACTTTCTTACAAGACAAGATTAATGATGCATTAATACACACTAGCATGCATCAGGACTTTTTTTTTTTGTACAGACAGGGATGAAGTAGCCTAAAATTTAACTGCAAGGAGTGGTTTTTACAAGGCTTCCCACTTACTATTTGTTTTCTTTTATGCATAGACCTTGGCTTAAATACTGTTTAATTATAATCAGATTATTTACTGTGTTTCTCCTTTATAATTTCTTTAAATTCCTTACAAGGAGAGGGGCACAAAGCCATACAGCCAGCTGCTGCTTTTCTTTCATTGTTTGATAGCCCAGAGACCATCAGGATTTTCACAGTCTGATCTTGCGTTGTGCTGTAGAACTTTGGGACCACTGAGTAGAACCTAAAATTCTTTGACCAAATAGCCAGCCCTACAAATACCAGGGTCTTCCACGCTTGCCAAGTCACTCACCAGTCAGCATGAACTGATAGGCGTTGTCAGAGATGGAGAAGATGTGTGGAGGGGCCTCCTGGCGCTTCTTGCCTCGGTAGCCAGTCACCACCTCGGGGTTGTACACCGGCAGCCACTTGTAGGGGTTGACAGTGACGCAGAAGAGACCCGAGTAGGTCTGTGAGGAAGGGACACAGCACGTTGGCTTCCCCTGAGCCTGGCCCAGCAGCTCCTGAGGCTGCCCAAAGGAAGCTGCTGCTGCCACTTACGTAGATCATCCAGGCTGCGTAACGCTCTTTGAGGTTGTACAGCACAGCGGGTTCGTGGAGGTGGGTCATCATGGCCATGTCCTCGATTTTGTCAAATTTGGGAGGGTTCATAGGAAAGACTTCATCATCCTTTACAGTCACAGTCTAGCAAAAATAAAAGAAGGGAACAACATCTAGAAATCTAGAACTTCAACTGCCTGAACTGGATGATCACATTGGAGTAACAATGGTATCACTTACTGTGTCATCGTATTTTTTAACGGTGACTTTGTCACCTTCTTTGCTCTGTATGGTACCTTTCACATACATTTGCTTGTCATCTACTACAAAACAGGCTGACTTAGCATCAAATGGGCGATTCTGGGCTTCAATTCTCTCCTTCTCTGGCTTCCGCAAGTAGGGAGCAGCTTCTCCAAAGATTGCCATCTCTGCATCAGAACTCATGTCTGCAAGTGCTCTGGAAGAATGCAGGAAAGTTGCAGAAACTCTGTGCATTTGTAAATTACATTTATCCAGACAGTGGTCATGCTCAGTGACTAATAAGAAGAGGAGGACTGATCAGGCACTTAACCTATGCCTCAATTTTAATTATTCACTGAAGAAGTGAAAAATAAAGAAAGAAACTTTCTAATAAATTTCCTTTTGTAGACAGATTGTCTTTGAAGACATGCCCCTTAAACAGGCCTATGTGCTCAAGTGAGGATATCAAGCTAGAAGTCTTCAAAAGCTGGTCCTGCTCTGTCTTCACCTGCTATTCACAGAGCTGCACAGCCACATCCTGCTCAAAGCCACATACACAAAGCCACTGAGATTATGCCTTTGGACATCTAAAAATTTAGACAAAATTAAGCTCTGTGAGTCATGTAGAGTGGCTCTCACAAGTGATTTCCAGGTGGAGGTATGTTTATCACCCTCTGGTTTTGATGTTTTAATACCAAGCAGGGGAAGTTCTACTAGTTTCTGTCTATACCAAGCACTGGAGCAAATTGTGAATGCCAGTCATCACCTATCTAAAGCCAAACCTGTTTATTGTGTGAACCAAATATAAAACATCTTTTCCAGTTATGTTGTAAAATTGGCCAATAAAGGAATATCTTAATATCTATTACAGATAATAATTTAGAACACAGTGTTAGCTCAATAACATAGTATTTAGGTAAATAAGTATGTCATATAACATTTCAAAGAATCTCAATTATAGCTTGAACGTATTATAACTTGAACATATTATATAGACTAATATTAGTTATGAATCACTAAAAGACAATTCATATGTACCCGACATTGTTAAGGATTTGTCTAGTAGAAAAATTTCAGAAAACTGATTTATGGTCAGTTTTATTTTGCATTTTTTGAAATATCTAGTAAAAATTCTTCATCACAAATAAGTGTTATCGCTTGCTATAGTTAAAAGAACTGTCATGGGTAATTCAAGAGCATCTGGAAATAGCACAAAGAGAAGTAAGGTAGACAGGAACTAGCATAAAAAGAATGTTCTTCCCCAGGCAGGCTAATACACAGGCCAGAAAAAAAAATAAACTTCTAAATTCCTGCTCCTTTATGTGTTCTCTGGATGCACCTTGAAGAATAAAGAAGAGAAAGGGAGAGAACTGAAAAACTAAGATATGTGCATCCAAGGCATCAGAGTACTGAAACAGCCAAAATAGAAGGGTTTTATGTGCAAGAAAATGATGAAAGGAGTAAGAAGGCATTTGTAATGCTACTTCTGGACATGTTGTTGTAGAAGTGCTGATCTCTCTCAGCAAAAGCTCTCTCTGCTATGGGATCTGCACCCTTACAGGACTTTGAGGCACTGCCTCACACAAGAGCTTTAAACAGCCAGGAATTTCAAAAACACAAAATCCAGAACCTTTAGCTTACTTTGAAAGTATTCTGCATATACAGAGCCCAGAGTTTGTGCCTATGGGACCTTGTGTCTGAGGGGCTCAAGAGAAGCAATAGGAAAGAAAGAGAGAAGGCATTTCACAGTGTCCATGAAAAAGTGACGCAGAACATCAGAAAATGCCATCAGAAAAGGCAGATCAGAAAGTTCAAGGGGCACAGTCTGGTAAACTACTGAAAGACTTTGATAGGAAATTGTGTAAAATTGAGATCCTCTAGGAGAATAACCTGTGCTTCCATCTTTTTCAGCTCCAATTTCAATGAGCACTTCTTGGTTTTAGGATAGAAGGCACATGTGTGGAAGGTTCTGTGCTCTGCTGCACACTCCCAGTCTCTAAGTCACTAACCTTCCCCAGAAAACCTGGAAGGGAGTGGTGCACGCAAATTCTCTGGAAAGGTTACTCTGGACATGAACAGATCTGCCTATCTGGCAGGAGACAAGATCATTCTGAACTTTGGATTTCAGTGCCTGTGTGATAAACCAAAGCCAGTAAATAATTTCTAGACTTTACCCCAGAGGAAACTAACACTTGAACATTACTTTGAGCCTTCTCTCCGAACACAACCTCAGGCTTCCAGAAGCTGTGCAGATGGCAGGGGATGAATTTTAATAACGTAAATCCCAGAATTCAAGGTTACACCTCAAAAAACCATTACTGTCTCTGTCTATCATGCCCTCTTGACTCAGTTAGAGCATCTGTAACTTTTCTTTCCCAATACATGGAGTATTCCTGCCAAGAACTGTGACTATTGCCCATGTTGATTAAAATATCCTATATCCTTTCCAGTGATCCTGGTTCTATTGCCCTTTGCACCTGCCCTTTCCATTGTCTGGGTGAGCTTTACTTATTGCTCAGGATCAATTAGCAAAAGTATGTGTTATTTGTTAAACCCCTACCTTCAGAGAGCCCACGAGGAAATCTGTTTTCAGAACCTGTTTGAAATGGTTAAAGAAAGGACAGAGAGAGTTACAATGAAAACCAATCCATTGTGCTGAGCATATGCCATATCAAACATTCCTACACCCTGTGTAGCCTCTCCAGATAGCTGAACTGCACACAGTGCCTTCAGACTCCTGACCTAGAGCAAAATTCCACAGTCTTGTGTTCCTTCCCACATTACTGTGAGCTAGTTGAAACAAATCTAATGTCCAGGAAAAAAATTAGCTACTTTACATATATAATCCCAATCAATTTCAACTGCCTTCAGAGTAAGTGCTGCCTTCCTGTGCCTTTCACAGGACTTGGAGGTAGCAAAGCTGGTAGAAGGCCATTCCAAGGACTGGCATGCTGTGACTCTCCTCTTTGTGCACCACATTGGGGTGGTTTGGGTGGTACAACCTTGACTTTGCATGTAAAGCATGACCTGGAATGTTAGAAGTGGGGAATGAGAAGAAAACGCCCCTTCATATTCCTCCTTTTTGGGGAGCCGTGGAGATGTCATGGTCAGAGCATGAAGCAAGAGGATGGCACTTACCGTGAGATGCTGAGGTAACAAATCACAAAGTTGCCTTCAGCTGCAGCTCTTTATACGTTACCTCCTGCCCACACAGCACTCGAGTGCTCTATTTTTGGTCAATAATAATTTACTCTTTAGTTGTAAACGTGTTGTAGCTCTGATCTCTCTGCTAATTACTTAGAGACAGGATTGGTTTAAGGTTGTATGGAGTCAGCTGCACTGACCTGTCCTTTTCACATTGATCTGTGCCAGGATGGAGGATGGAGGAACCCAAAGACAGCTCTGATAAAGCCAAGTAAGGCAACACTTGGCTCTGCACTGCAAGGGTTTGCTTTAGTCAGCAGGATGGGGTTTTTCTAATTGTGCACAATTACTTCTTTAAGGATATAATATTAATGGATGCCCTCCTATCCTCCCTGTTTGTCTACACATGCTGCTAGATAAGAAGGAAGATCTGTTGAAGCAAATTTTTTTATACCATTGTGTGGAGTGCTGGTGAACCTGAAGCCAGCCTCAGTCTTGGGACAGAGTGAGACAACTGCCAGCTAATGGACCTCAAGAGAGACTTGCATTCCTGACCTGTGGGTTTTCAAGGCATGATCAAGCTCTCAGACTGCAGAAAGGTGCCTGACTTTTGTGCCACTCCACTGTCCTGCAGAGGTTGTCATGAGCAGGCTGGATGTCAAACCAGAATGACTGTAAGTTGCTCTGTAAAGGAAGGTGGAAGGAGAGTGTCTGCTCCTTTAAGATTAGCAGTTTTAAGGACTGGTTTTGACACTGCAAGAGACAGTAGAAAAGGGGGGATAATTGAGAACATACTGGGACACAAACCTGCTTGACAAATGGTAAGGGAGAAGGTGGTGTGAACCAAACCTGGTCAGCCACACTGCTTGGTGAAGGCATTTGAAAGTATAAAAAGTAACAGTCTTGAGGGTCTCTCACATCTTTGGAAAATACTCTTACCACAAGATAATTTTGTACAGGAGATGTGGTGGCAAAGTAGATTTATCATCATTACCTCATTTTGCTTTATTTTAAGGCAGAAGAAACTTTTGCCAGAAAATTATTTAAACTTTAGAGGCTGTGAAATCTAACCACCTTTTTGTGGAATGACCCATTTTCCTCTATGGGAAGAGATGGATTGTCAGATGCATTTTTGTCATTGCTTCACATTGGCTCTGTCTGGGGAACATCCTTGGTGCATTTACACAGTTCTGCTTGGCTATTTGTTTTGGATTACCTTCAGGTAATGATTTAGTTACTCTAGGAAGCAAAGGCATCTAGGATTCTAGGATTCCTGCAGTGTTGAGAGGAATCCTATTTAGGCCTTTTCTCTTGTTTTTTAAGTCCTTTCTAGAACGTTTTTCAATGCTTTTATTACCTTTCCTTTTAAACCAGAGTCACTGACAGTCTTTCAGTCTGACCTGAAGTGTGAGCACAGATGCTCTCTGAAATGATAACGACACCACTCAGATGTGGAGATAATATTATTATTGTATTTTTCTCCTGCCAGCTGCTGTGTATCAAACATTGAAATCAGCTTTTGAATTTGGTTGCAACAGCAGAACTGCAGGCACTTTTTACATTTCACCAGTCTTAAGACCTGGTTTGGGTCCCCCACATCTGCATTACAGACTGTTTTCTTCATTATTTGCTATGTGAACTTATACTTGCATTTTAATTATGTGCATCTTTATCTTAAGAATAACTATACTGGAACCATGATTACTCTTTGTCAGAGACTATATGTTTTTTATATTTGACTCACCTAATTATTTTGTAGTTATAGTGATTTTACATTTTCTCCTGGGTAAAAAGCAGTAAAACAGTTTGTAGTGAAGAACTAATCTTTTACAATGGACACCCAGCCACTGGTGACCCTACATATTCAGAATCATTTTGATATCTGTCAATTCAGAAAATTGTCCTTGTGACAAATCTATGTGACTGGTTTGTAGAGCCTAAGCAGGGTTTTTCAGCATTTCTCAGCATCTGTTGTTGCCCAGGGTCACAGTCTTTCAGGTCCTGCAAAAACTCTAATATGGTAATACTGAGAGGATGTGGGAAGTTGTGCTCTGGGGTACTCTCTTTACACAGGATATTATGAAGCAATGGACAAATTCAGGATAAATCTAAGGAGGAACATTTCTAGATAAGACAGATCTGTGTTTGCTTCGTCTTTTTGGTTTCTAGAGCACAGAGTTGTCTTTTAAGATGGTTCCCAAGTTCCTGGATAAGTGGACATCAGTGTTGCTCCCAAGGGAGAGTGTCCCCTCTTAGTAAGCATCCAGTTGGTAATCACCCTCATCTTGTAAGAACAAGCCCAAAGCAGGGAAAGGCTGTAGGTATGTCCTTGAGCATCCTCTTTTGGGAGCATCCCAGTAAGGCACTGAGGAGCTAAAAAGCTCAAGGGCCTCAACATCTGCCTTACTTCACCTTGTATAATGGGGGAATAATGTCTCCTTTGGGCAAATAAAATAAAAAATACTTCTCTTGTAGCTAAGTACAAATTTTCTAATTAGACAAACTGAACCTGTGAAGTTTATTAAAGTTGAAAAAACAATTAACCAAACGTGTTGTATGTAAAGACTCAGAAAACATCATGTTTTCATGGGAAAACAAGGGAAGATTTCAAGGGAAATCTTCAAGGGAAGATTTGTGGACAGCACATTTTAAGTCAATTCAGGTAAACACACCAGGTAGGTCCCAGTTAAGTTTTAGAAGTAGTAGATATGCAGATATAGATAAGATATTGATGTGATTGATGTACTGTCTATCTTAATTATTGTTTTGTTGCTCATAACACTTAGTGCAAATCTATATCTGTATGTAGATGTGAATTTATCAAAAGCATAAGCATAGTGGTTTTTTTACAGCAATTTATCTGTCAAGGAAAGTGTCAGTTTCTAAACATGCATTGTACCAGCAGATTCATCTGCATGGCTTCTGTAAATTGTTATTCCTGGAATTCTATAAATTCTCCTATTTGCTAATGTTGGTCAATCACAAACATCTTCAGGAGTTCTCATAATTCTGGCTTTGTCAAACTATAGGATACATAAATGTCAGCCTGTCTCAGGAGCTGAAAGGTTAGATAGCATGCCAAGCAGAACAGGACAGATTTGTTCATTTGCTTATCTAATGAATTCTTTGCTATTTGTGGATGGCAGAGTGTTTGTTTTCTCTATCCTGTAGAAGCTTCTGGGTAGACTCAGGGTACACACCACACCTGTTCTGGCACTAAATAGCTTTGCTCCTATGACACTTACCCAGCAGCTTTTCCAGTGGATGCTCTTGAAGAGATAATTTTCCCAGTGCAAGTGGTCAGGGAAGCAAGGCTTCCGTACTAGGTGCCCAAACCACTGACAGATAAGCTGCTGTATCTGCAACTATCTGACACTTTGGGGACAGATGCACATTTTGGCCTAACCTAGTACAGCTATTCTCATATTTCATACCCAGCCCCCTTTCCCTGGGCCTTCAGGCACATATGTATTTGCTCCTGATACCATCACCTTTCAGACCTTTTATCACTCCATCTTAGTAGGTTATTGTGTTGCTCTTGTTAGAGCACACCAGGTAGACTGAAAGGGGAAGAGGGGCAACTATCTTTGTTGTCCCCCATCAATCCAAAAAGCTTCTGAAAATGTAATTTTTTGTGGATTTAGCCTTCATGTAGGAGCCTTTCATTACATCTGATGCAAAGTTGTCCGGTCTTTAAAACCATTAATCTGCTTTTTTTTTGTAATCCAAATTGTGTAAGTTTGGATTTTATCCTTCACAGTTCATGCAGGTCTCTGAAAACCACAGAGATGCTCTATTATAAGCATTATTAGTGCTCATTCATGGGATAAAGCCTGTTACCTGTGATTTAAACTGGTTTTGGAGAAAAGGAGGACACACCATTCCCAAGGTGCATAACTTTCACATGAGTCACTGAGATTTATTGCTATGGTAACCCCACAGTTTAATTTGGTGCTGTCCTGTTTTATTGGAAGCTTTTCCATGTCCAGTCTCCTTTTCAATGGACAAAGAGCAAGAATTCCTCCACAGCTCTTCTCAGGTTAGACATGATGACTTTTAGGCTCAAATGATAAGTCTTACCAGAAAAACTGCATATACATAGAGAGATGTTTACCTTCAAACAAACTTGTTCTCAGCAAATGTTCCTGCATTTAATAGAAACAAATGTACTGACGTTTGAAAATATGTACTTTGATCTTTTGAGCCTGTCTTTAAATGATACTCTTTTCTAATGAAAGTACAAAGGTTAGTTTCTGTAAAGGAACAGAAAGATAGCCTAAATTTGTCAAAAGTGTATAATATTTCATGCTGATTTCTGCATCACTGAACATGAGTTTGACACTACACCAAGGCCAAATAGAATTAATGACAATCTTTTAGGGATTCCTTTCTAAAAATATATTTGCAAGCTTTTTTTTCCACAGCTGTCACTTACCCCCAGCCCAGAAAAGCTTCTGTTATGATACTGGAACATGGGCACTGAAGATATCTTTCAGCTAACTACTGAACACTGCAAAATAATCAATGATATATATGGTATATTTTAGGGGAAAGGGGATGTCTATCCTAAATTTATCTTTTTTTCTTCCCCCAGCATAAGCCAGTGGCATGATTAGATATTCACATTGTTTCAGCAGTTGCAAAGTTGGCAGCAATCCATATTCTGTGCAAGTTACTGACAAGAACTATTTATTACCCTGTGGACTGCAGGGCTATTTCACCTTAAATGACAGATCTTCTTCCTTATGCCCTTTTGGAGGCAACCAAACTGAAAACAATTAATTACCAGGCTATTATTTGTACCTTCTATTGTGAAGCCAACAAAAGACTTTTTTTTTTTTAAATCCAAGACATCTAGTAGCAAAAACAGAAGTAGAGGAAGAAGCAATTGAAATAATACATATTGTTATCTCCCACTTACAGCTGACCTCATATCTGTACTGTCTTCTCACACAGGAGCAAATTATACTACATATTTGGAATTTTATCTACTAGCAGCAGAAAAAACCTGTGTTGAGATAAAAACAGCTTGACTTCCATGCCAGAATTTTTCAACCAGTTAAATGATGAGGATTGTACATCCTGCAAGTTGCCAAACAGACAACACAAATAGCCAGTTACAAGTGGTCAAGACCAGAGGGTACTTATCAAGGTTTCCCTAAAAGCATGGAGATGTAACATCTGGACTATTGGCTGTAGTGTGTGAGCTCTTACTAAACCTGCCTTGCTTTTGGAGATCTGGAAGTTGTCTAGTAAAATGCTAATTTTTGAGAAGTGTTTCAGGGAATGGTAGCCCAGTAGACCTAGTGCCAATACTAGGAAAAAAAGTAGAAGCTAATAATGATTAGAATTTGAGGATGCAGTGATAAATAAACATATTGAGCAAAACAGCATTTGCAAAGGGAAGTAGTAGTCCACAAACCTAGTGGAGAATCAAAGCTATGTGGATAGGTGGGAGAACCAGATGGTACTGTCTTAATGAATATCTATAAGCCATGTGAGAAGGTATATCACCTTTCTTAAAGAAGCTAAGTCTGTGTCTGTGATGTTATTTAAGATAGTTTTGAGAAGTGATCCTGGACAAGAACAGGCTGATAATCCTGCTGCAGATGCAAAAGTGTCCCTGGGGATGGTGCCTGGGTGTCCAAAGTGGCTTGATCTGAAGCAAATCCCAGGAGCAGCTTGCAGGGAAGCTCAGTCCAGCAGCTTTATTCCTGTACATATTTCATTAGGGCCCTCCTGGGATCCTCTTTGTCCTTGATGAACTTCACAGCCCTACTCAGTAATGTCCCCTATACCCTTGCTGTCCTTCTGCATAGAGCCTGCTAGCAGGTTATGAAACAGCCCTCATTGTAGGGATTAGCAGGGCATCAGGAGGACCTTGCCTGCTGCTAAGGACTCCTCTGCTTTTTGTAAAATATATTCTGTATCTGGGACATCAACACTGTGCTTTGCTTCAGCTGTCTCAAAGCAGGCACAGCAAATGCAGTGTGGAGGAGAGAACTTCTGTCACAGCAAGGTTGCTTCTCCCTGTTGCCTTCTGACTGCCCACATGAGCCTCACCTTTCACCTGCAGCCCTGCCAGCAGCCAGGTGCAGAGCTGGGTCACTGGGCTCTGCTCTTATCACTGCCTGAACAGCCATCCAGCCCAGAGCTGCTCTCCAAGGCACCTCTGTGGAGCCAAGCCAAAGCCAGCTGCTGCAAGGGCTGCTACTTTTCTTGCTCTGAAAATATCTGGCAGGATGGGTAGAGGAGGGAGTGACATTTGTGAAATCTGCTTGTTTTGAAAACTAGAGAAGTATAGCACAAAACTCCATCCTGTCCTTTTCTTCCACACTTAACAGGCAAGACTCTGCACCTACTCTTTTTAGCCACCTTCCCTGTCTTCCCTAATAAATTATTTTGAATGAACTCCTGGATAATTTTGTGACAGCAATTCAGTAAGCTCGGGATTTTGGGCTACTATAACAAACTGGATCAGTTAACCTGAGAGTGACATGACTGCTGCAGCTCCACACCCTCAGGTCCAGCCAGTGCCAAGACTGCAAGTGTGTTCCCAGCCAGACATTTATACAGAACACGTGTGTGCATCCTGTGGGGGAATTGCACAGCTGTGCTCTGGTTAGAAGTCCACACACTCCCAGAAAGAGAAAGATTATCTGCTTGACTCAAGGCAGGAAAAAGCCATCAGAAAAAGTAGGAAGTGGGATCCCAAAAACCTTAACAGTTCCTTGGCAGATAAGAGGGTCTAAGCAAGTAAGCATATATTAAAACAGGACTATCTGTGTAGTCACACAGAACAAAAGCTGCATGCTAATATGGCAGCTTTTTCTTTCTCCAAAAGGAACTCTGTATCAATCCTTTTCACAGGTGGCAATCAATCCCACAGACATCTTTTCTCAGGTACCTGCCTTGTGACTCTGGGAAATATCTGGAGATGTCATGACACGCAGTGGGAATCCAAGCAGGGCAAGCTGTCCTGTAAAGCTGCAAAGTATTTATCAAAGCCTTGAAATTGAATGCTAAAAAGAGTGGCTACTTTTGACTTTGATTATGTATCAGTGATTAAAGAATAACACAGTGTTATAATTTTGATTTGCCAATTTAAATATACTCATTTTTCTGTTGTGAGACAGAGCCAGGAGCAAAGAGCAAGGCAGGCTTAAAACTTAAAAGGGTACAAAAAGAAACTTATTAACTAAACAAAGAAAGAAAGAAATTCAGAATAAGATTTTCAGACTACTTCCTCCTCCCCTCTCCCAACCTTCGTAGCAACAAAACAAACATACAAAAAACTACTTCAGGCAGTTCCCAACTTAAATAGTCTTTTTCAGTTCACTTTGGAGAGAGGTTTCCTCTTGTCAGGCCATAGGGACTCTTCCACAAGGAGGGGAAAAAAAAACAGTTCTCTGGTGGTTTCACCTTCATGATTTATATCCACACAGGAAAAAACTTACAAATCATGAAGCTCCTCCCATCTTCACAGCTTTTCCAATGCTGTGCTTATGGGCCATGTTAAATTCATAGGGTATTTACTTTTAAGAATAAACTGTTCCAAACCAAAAAATTCTCTTCATCACTCTTTCTCTTCGTGCTTCGTCTTCAGAAGCAGAGATCCCCTTTTCTCCTCAGAGTGAAGGATCTTTAACACAGGTGCTTTTGGTCAACAATCAAATGGAACACTTCCAATCCCCCCCCATGTCTTTCTCCACGGTTTATAGGCATATTTAGTGCAGTATCAGTTCATCCCTACAACGTACAAAAGGATTTTCAGCCATCTTCACAGCATCTCCTCATTCTCCTTCCATCTAAAGAAACTTAGCTCTTGCTTCACTGACTTCGGAGTATCTCCTTTTTCCCCTCTCATATTCAAAGGAAAGCCAGAGGTCTGCAAATCTTATCTGAGCATTAAAGAGTTAAAGTTTCACACAGAAGCTGCAGACGCTGGGCCAGGGCCAGGCCGCGCTGCGTGAGGGGCAGCTGAGATCTCAATCAGCCTTTCAGGGTTTAACTGCAGCAGCCACACTGCCCATGGCCACCCCTGCTCCCCAGACAGGGCCCGGCTGCCTCCCCCCAGGCCGTGCGGGGCTGGGCGGGCTCAGCCCCTCCAAAGCTGCTCCGAGCCATCAGCAGGAGCCGGGCCCCCCACAGCCACGGGCCAGTGGGGGAGGAAACAGGGCTAAGGCCTTATCAACGAGCTTTCCTCCCCCCGGCCATCAGGTCCCTTGGTTTGCAAACGGGTCCCAGCAGCCTCCCAAGTCCCCCCATGGGAGGGAGCCCAGGCCGGGCCGGTGTTCCCTGCTCAGCCACCGGAAATAAAAGAGGCTTTTTCCAGGGTTACCTCCTTCAAAATGTGTCTTCACGGAGCGAACTAACTTTCTCCAATTGGTTCCTCAGGCTGTCAATAACCAAAAGCAGGCTTCAATTGTTCCCATCAACTCACAGAGGCAGTTCTCATAGAGAAAACCTCTCTCTGAGTCTGTCCTCCCCAGGTGAAACCAGCACACACAGATTTTCACATAACTCTATCTCTGCTCAGAAAAATAGCTCTGGAAATTATATGAGTGAGTGTATGTATGCATATATATATATGCATGTGTATGTGTATGCATATATAAATATGTATATATACATATATATCTATATGTATGCATAAACTGCCTTCCCAGGCACATCTGCAGGTTGGGTGAGGAATGAATCAACAGTAGCCCTGAGGAGAAGGACTAGGCAGTATTGATTGACAAGAAGCCAAACATTCCCTGGCTGTATGTACTGGAACCCAGAAACCCCCGTGTGCTGGGCTGAGCCCCCAGCATGGACAGCTGGTCAAGGGGGGAATTCTGCTCCTGTGCTCAGGTGAGATCCCACCTGCAGAGCTGCCCCAGCCCTGGGCCCAGCACAGGAGGGACCTGGAGCTGCTGGAGAGATCCAGAGGAGGCCATGGAGATGCTCCAGGGCTGGAGCCCCTCTGGAGCCAGGCTGGGAGAGCTGGAGATGCTCACCTGGAGAGGAGAAGGCTCCAGAGGGACCCCAGAGCCCCTTCCAGGGCTTAAAGGGGCTCCAGGAGAGCTGGAGAGGGACTGGGGACAAGGGATGGAGGGACAGATAAGGGGGAATGCCTTCCCACTGCCGGAGAGTTGTAGTAATTATGTTAAGATGAACACAACTGGCACCAACACCAGTCTTCTATTAAAAACTTCTCATGCCTTCTGTCCACTGGCTTCTCTCAGGCAACTCTGACTCCTCTTCTCACAGGCAGCTCCGCACAGCTCTGACTCCTCTCTGCAAGTTTCTTTCTGCATGACCAACTAAACCCCCAAGCTGCCCCTTACCCAGCTGCCTAGCCCTGTCTGTCCCTCACACAACATCTTCTTGCCTCATCTGTCCCTTACCTCCTCACAGCACAGCCAGCAGACTCCATCTCAAACTACAGTGGACTCTAAGTTTCAAACTGTAACTCACTCTGGACTAGCTGACCCACTCTTTTATAACTCCCATCCTCATTGGGCAGGCAAGGCTGTCTCCACTTCTGGGCGGTCAGAATAGCTGTAATTCATTGAGGAAAATTGCCTTCTGCACTATCCTTACAACCTATCTTCCCACAGAGAGTAGGTTTACATTAGATATTAGGAAGCACCTGTGGGGGTGCTGAGGCCCTGGCACAGGTTGCCCAAAGAAGCTGTGGCTGCCCCATCCCATTCAAAGCCAGGTTGGATGAGTCTTGGAGCAACCTGGTCTAGTGGAAGGTATCCCTGATGGTGCAACCCATCCCAGGAGATGAGAGTAACCCAGGTTCTTGTTAATAGATCACTTGGGGTGCATCAGCATGAAATAACACCAAATCACCAATGTAGTTTTTAAGAGGTGACCATGGATTTCTCTGATGTTTCCTGATATTCACAGAGAATGAAAACCCACATTTTGAGTGAACCCACATTGGGCAAAGTTGTCAGGACTACGCTGGAGACTTCATAGGAGGTAAGTGTCTGCCTGACCAGTTTAGAAAATCCAGGGTAGTTTTGGAAACAGAATACAGACAAAGACCAACTGACTCTGTGAGGTTGCTGGTTATGCTGCCCTGGGAATGTTGGTTTGCACATCACTTTAATGAACAAAAGTTGAAAGTAGGTTTAAATGTCCTCTAAATTATGCTCCAAAGTGGCTTGAAGGATTGAAGGAATTTAACTTGAAGTAGGATCTTGCAAAGAAGACACAAGAATTAAAAGAATAGTCAAAGATTAAGTGGGAATAGGAAGGAAGGTGTTATAAGTTCTTATTGTTTGGACAGAACATTTGAGATAATATCTATTATATTCCTAAAGCAACAGTTATAAAGGGTAAGTACACTCTGTTTCAGAGAAAAAAATATTTTCTCAGCTAAGGAAGTATTAGATGAAAATTCTTGGTGAGAACAAAGCAGGATGTCTGATCAGATCACTTTAAAAGTGGCTGAAACACTTTGAAAATATGTGAAGCAAGATTTTTAATTGAATAAATAAGTTTAAAATAAGCAAGGAAAAATGTAAAACTTAAAAGAATTCAGGGTAATGGTTAAAATACAACACTCAACTTCTCATTATTTACATGGCATAAGCTCTACAATTTTTATTATGTAGGCATTACTCATCTACAGATTAATGAAGGACAAAGCAGTGACTATAAAATAAAAGTGATAGAATGTCACATTTTGTGCAATTCTCTGACTTTACAGCATTGGAGGCTTTTACTCTTCACTTTCTGCCTTCTTGCTGATCTCCCGGCTCTTGGCTCGGAGCTTGTTGACCTGTGACTCTGCAATGTCAGCCCGCTCCTCGGCTTCCTCCAGCTCGTGCTGGATCTTGCGGAACTTGGACAGGTTGACATTGGACAGCTCCTCCTGGAGATTGGAAGAAACATAAAATAATAAAAAGTTTTAACCTGTAACACTGCTAGGTGAAAATATGAAATAAAGTGAAATGAAGCAGAGACCCTACTACCGCAATGTTGACCTGGATTCAAACAGAGCTGCACGGGGGAAAACATCAACATAGAATCCGACTTCCACCTGGATAAACACTGACTGAACACAGTGATACTCACAGCCTCCTCAGCTTGTCTCTTGTAGGCTTTCACCTTAGTTTGCAGTTTGTCCACTAGATCCTGCAGCCTGAGAACATTTTTCCTGTCTTCCTCAGACTAAAGAGAATGACAAGAAAGAGATGCATCTGTTTTACCCTCCTCTACATGAAATAGAGTAATGTTTCTATTTGACATTACTGCCCAGTAAGACAGAAAGGATAAGCTGGATATTGTTAATATGACCAGAAAGATCTTCTGGTGCTTTCATTATTGTCTTTTTTGTATGTGTGACTCAGGAAAGAGAAAAATCCCTCAGGGCTACATTTTGTGTTCCAGGAATAAGAGTATATCAACATAAAGAAGATTCCTGCCTTACCTGGTAGGTCAGTTCCTTCACCCTCCGCTCGTACTTGCGCACACCCTTCACGGCTTCAGCGCTGCGCTTCTGCTCAGCATCAACCTCCCCTTCCAGCTCCCGCACCTGCAAGGACAAGCCCATCCCTGCAGCTTCCCTGGCAATGTCTCTCCAAGGACACGCTCACTCACACACACACCCAGCCCTACACACCCTGGCCTCCAGCTTCTGGATCTGCTTCTTCCCTCCCTTCAGTGCCAGCTGCTCGGCCTCATCCAGACGGTGCTGCAGATCCTTCACTGTCTGGTCCAGGTTCTTCTTCATCCTCTCCAGGTGGGCACTGGTGTCCTGCTCCTTCTTCAGCTCTTCTGCCATCATGGCCGCCTGATCAGAGCAAAGGGTCAAAGCCATTTTAGGACTGAATATTTTGGGCAGAGTACATTCATCATCAACAGTGCCAGGAGCACCCAACTCACATCTGTGATGGCCTTCTTGGCCTTCTCCTCAGCATTGCGGGCTTCCTGGATGGTATCCTCCATTTCACCCTGGATCTGGGCAATGTCTGTTTCCAGCTTCTTCTTGGTGTTGATCAGGCTGGTGTTCTGTTTAGCAGCATCAGAGGTTTGTTTTTGTAAGCTCATTATTTGAAATCATGAACATCAAGGGATTTTCAATAATTTAAGGCATAATTATGGGAATAATCAATACCAGAGATTTATCTAGTAAAATTTCTTGTCACTGGGGAAAAAACATTTTATTTTGCTTTTTTTTTCCTCCAACAATTCATTTTATTCATTTGAAAAACTGCTCAGAAATATAATATGTGCCACATCTCATCCACAAAGGCTGACACAGGAAAGTAACAAAAATAGAGTAAGAGAAAAGTCAATTAAATGCCTCCTCTTCAGTATTAGGGAAGAGTAATCCACTCTCAACAACTGAAAAGAGGAAAAATTTTGTAGATGGAATGAATCCCTTCCAGAATAATTCATCAATTGAAACTGGGTACTTTCCATATATTTCAGCACTTGACTGCTTGATGGCTGTTATGACACATAGCTCATGTCAAACTCTGCTTGATAAATGCTAAATCAGAGCCAGGAGTTCATCCCCAATTTCTTGCTAGTAAACAAGTACATGAGGATTCATCAGTGCTATGTTTCAGCCGAAAAGGAATGAATGTTGCTGTGGTCTCAGAGTTCCATTCCCTGACTGCTCAGAGAACTTGGCATATCCTTGTGAATAAAGTGTCTGAGTATGCAAATGAGGTGGAAGCATGGGTGTAATTGTATGCAGCTTGGGAAAACAATCAGGGCACACATTTTTTTCAGCAAAGATCTCTTTTAGTAACATGATGAATACTCCAGAAAAGAGGACTGCCTTACTCCAAGCTGAGCATCCAATGGTGACTGGAATAAAGCATGAAAGTGTTCTCCCAGTTCCAAAGAGTACCATTCCTCACCAAATGACCTCACCTGGCTGTGGAGGAGCTGCACACGCTCACTGGCATCCATTAATTCCTGCTCAGCCACTTTCCTCGACCGCTCTGTCTGCTCCAGGGCTGCCCGGAGCTCCTCAACTTCAGCCTGCAGCAGGTTTGCTCTGCGCTCCACCATGGCCACCTGCTCCTTCAGGTCATCCTGTGTCCTGAGAGCATCATCCAGATGGATCTGGGTATCCTGTAAAGCCAATGAAAGAAATTATAAGCAGATTTAGAGCTCCTGTGGACTGCAAATATTAACCAAGATATTTCTCTGTAAGCAATTTCTGTTCAACAGACCTTGAGCACTCCCTGTGTATTTCTCAGGTTCTTCTGTGCCTCTGCAGCCTGGCGGTTGGCATGGCTCAGCTGGATCTCCATTTCATTCAGGTCTCCCTCCATCTTCTTCTTCAGCCTCAGGGCTTCATTCCTGCTCCTGATCTCAGCATCCAGAGTGCTCTGCATGGAGTCCACGACTCGCTGGTGGTTTCTCTTCATCTGTTCGATCTCCTCATCTTTCTCTGCTATCTTCCTGTCAATCTCAGACTTCACTTGGTTGAGCTCAAGCTGCAGGCGCAGGATCTTCCCCTCCTCATGTTCCAGGGAGGCCTAGACAAGAAAAATTAAGAATGCTTTTTATATGACAAATGTTGAACCTGAAGCTCTGACTAAAAAAGAGTGCTATGTTTAGATAACATCTCTACTTTTATAAGACCTCTTCTCCTCTTTTGTCTGGGAATGAAATAAACAAGATAGAGATCCAAGACAAGTAAGAGAGCAAGAAATAATGCTGTGTACCTCAGCTTCCTCCAGAGCAGCCTGGATTTCAGATTTCTCCTGCTCAACCTGCTTCTTGACTTTCTCCAGCTCATGAATTGCCTTTCCTCCCTCAGCAATCTGCTCCGTGAGGTCAGAAATCTCCTCTGTGGGAACAAAGATCAGTGGCATGGTCAGGCATAGAGCTGAATGGGAAGGGTCCTGTCCAAACAAGGTGACAGGCATCTCTGCAGACCTGCAGGCACAGACCCATGAACAATGGTGGTAATGGCTGATAGTGACAAAGGGCAGTGAGGAGCAGAGGCCCAGGGACTTACGCTGCAAGTTCTTGTTCTCCCGCTTCATTGTCTCCAGGTGATCCAAGGACTCCTCATAGGCATTCTTCATCTTGAACAGCTCCGTGCTGAGAGAGCGCGACTCCTTCTGGGAGGCCTCCAGCTCAGCCTGCGTTTCCTCATACTTCTGCTTCCATTCTGCCAGGATCTGCAGAGAAAGGGGCTGTGAGTAGGGCTGTGGCCATCACAGGGGCATGCTCTGGCCAGGAGTGCTGGTGCTGGTGGCCAAATGACCTTGTCAAAGTTCTTCTGCTTCTTATCCAGAGCAGCACAGGCAGCATTGGATCTCTCCACGTCAATCATCAGATCCTCCACTTCATTCTGCAGCCTCTGCTTTGTCTTTTCCAAGGAGGCACATTTGGCATTGACAGCCTCAACATGTTCCTCTGCATCCTGCAGACGTTGGGCCAGCTTCTTCCTGGGAGGAGAGAAGTAAAGTGCCATGTTAGGCCTTGGAAGGGCATCAGTTCTATACTGTCATGAGTTGGTCACTTTGGAGGTTTTGATCCAAATACTTCCCACAATGTTTTTTGTTGTCCATGAGTGTATGCAGCCAACAAGATGTATCACTTCTGTGTCTTATCACTTCTGGAGGATTAGGCCTGTCTTAGCCCTTCTAGCCCGAAAGCCTATATTTTCCCTTCCAATCTACACTTTTTCTCTCCCTCCCTCTCTTCCCTTTTTTTACAAAGACAGTATATCATTGCCTTCATCCTGTTCTTGTCTTAACCCACTCTGAGACTCCAAGTTCCCTTGACCAGTTTCAGTCTTCTCCCATCATTTCCCATCCTGCTTCCCACTTACTTGGCCTCCTCGAGCTCCTCCGTGCGCTGAATCGCGTCCGTCTCGTATTTGGTTCTCCATTGGGCCACTTCACTGTTGGCCTTGGACAGGGCTCGCTGCAGCTCCCCCTTGGCCTCCTGCTCCTCCTCATATTGTTCCCGGAGCAAGTCACAGTCATGGCGAGCAGACTGCAGGGCGTGGGCCAGGGCGTTCTTAGCCTTGGGGAAGAATAGCACTGTGGCAGTGAATGGAAATATCCTGGGAAATCTCCTGTCTGAAATGCAGATGGACACTGATTCTGCTACAAGCAATGAAAGTGGAAGGTCTGGGAATGTGCGAAACAATTAACATATAGACTGTGGGGAAGGAAGAACAAAACTAGTATGGGAAGGCTTGCACTGTATTACCTAAGTGTTTTTTTCCTCCCTTTCATTTGTTGATTCTGTAATTTCATACATACCTAATGCTCCTTCTAGACAGAAGGAATCCAATGGACAACTCAGAATTTTGAGAGTCTTCTTACCTTTATCTCTTCCTCTAGATGCCTTTTGAGTTCCTCAATCTGTTGGGTGAAAGCCTGTTTGCCTCTTGACAGCTGAGAAATCAGAGCATCTTTCTCATCCACCTGGCGTGAATATTCGCCTAGGAGTTTTCAGATGAGTAAAAAAAAATTGTTATGACTTATGTAAAGGTATTAATTTTGATAATAAATGCTCATGTAAAAATATTTTGAGTTCAACAATATTTTACTTCTTTCATGGATTCCTGATCACTGATACTTACCCGCATTTCTTAGAGGCTAGAAATGACCTGTCATGGAAAAGCCTTACTCTATGTTTGCATTAAGCCTTAAGTTTACAGAATGAGTACTACAGTGCCATCCATGTGCCATCCCAGTGCCCATGGGAATCTCAGGAGGTATAACAAGGCCAAGCAATCCAGGTGAGGTCTCGTCTGCTGAGTAGGGGGAAGGATCACTCTCCACTAACCTGTTGGCAATGCTTCCCCTAATGCAACTCAGGATTCTCTCAGTGTTCTCTTGGCCATCCTCATCACAAAAATACGTTTTTGTCTCAGGTTCAACTTAGTTCATGTTCAGTCCTCCAAGACTCCAGATGATTTTTACATTTTTTTTAAAGGACCCAGGCAATATAAAGTAGTCTCTTAAAAACACAAATGTCTTACCAGATTCTGTTTGTAGCCGAGCTCTTTGAGCACTAATGTCATTAATTATGCGCTGCTGTTCCTCCTCCTTTGTCTTAATCTCACTGAGTTGATCTTCTAGGGAACGACACATCTTCTCCAGATTTGCCTGTTTGCATTAGGAAGGAAAAATGTCTAGTGGTTCAACTCAAAATTTGTGAGAATCTGAAGTCTTATGAAGGAAGAAACAATGATTCAGAAGCAAAAATTTCTCGGTTAACTGGTATATATTTCTATGAAGTTTGTGTCCCCAGTTCCAACAGCTGTATATTCCCTGCCTCTTGCAGGGCGTATGAAATGAGATGATCTCTAAACTTCCTTCAAACACAAACCATTCAATTATTCTATAACTTATGAATTTTCACTAATCCATTTTCAATAGATAAAAAGAATGATGGGACACTGTAAAACGAGGAATTAATTTAAAATTCTGTTTGTCTCTCAGAGATAATATAATTGAAGTATTAAGGGAAAGAAAAGAAAAACAGGAATAAAAAAGAAGGGGCAATTTCTAATCTAGGAGTAATTTCTATTTTAGATAAAAAGCAATACTGTCAGTGCCTCTCATTTTGTAATACTCTGAACCAAGCAATGAGACCAGAGTTCCTTAGTTAGGTGCTACAGGTGAAATTTTTTAGCTCTCACCCAAACGATGCAAAAATTATATAAGTAACACTAAAATGTTTAAAAACACATTCAAGCTGCAAAGTGCAAAAATTTATTCTAAAATATGACTAACTAAAATTTATATGGTAAAATATAAATGCCTGATTAGGTTTGAAATAATGAGAAGAATTAATTGTGTACCTTGGCTTTGGAGACAGACTCCATGTTGCTGGCCAAGTCATCAATCTCCATCTTCATCTCACTCTTCTCCTTCTCCAGCTTCTGCTTCACGCGTTGCAGGTTGTCGATCTGCTCCCCCAGCTCAGCTGTGCTGTCCGCGTGCTTCTTGCGCAGGGCGGCAGCCGTGGCTTCGTGCTGCAGCGTGGCCTCTTCCAGGTCACGGCGCATCTTCTGGAATTCTGCCTCACGCTTCTTGTTCATCTCCACCTGAGCTGCTGTGGCCCCTCCTGCTTCTTCCAGGCGCTCACTGATC
>VWZS01000635.1:527155-546226 GCA_013397075.1 Rhabdornis inornatus
GATCAGGATGGACTGGTTCTCCCGATCTGTGAACAAGGCAGAAATAGACTTACATTTAAAAAGAGACTTTGTAAATTTTCACAAAAATACTGAAAATGAATGTGAGTCATGGCAAGGAAGAAGACCTGCATTTTTTTCTTTGTTTACTCCTAAGCCTTTTTTTCCATTTCAATTCCTTGCAAAGCAATTTGCACTTGCACTCTTTCCTTGAAGCATATTCACAACACTTATGACCCAAGCTCAGAGAGTTGTGGATTTGATGGGTGGGCTGTTGGATAAGAAATTCTCTAGGAGGATGCATGAAAGGAGTTACAGTCTAAGGTTCCATGCCCAGATGGTTAATGAGTGGTAGAAAGACAGATAAGGACTTTTTCCCAAGTCTGCAATGACAGAACAAGGGGCAGCAGTTTTAGGCTCAGAGAAGTAGATTTTATGATGATGGTGGTGAGCCAGAGCAACAAGTTGCCCAAAGATGTTACCAATATCCCACAACTAAAAGTGTTCAAAGTCAAGTTGGACAGAGCTTTGAGTAACCTAATCTAGTGGAAGATGTCCCTCCAAATGTCAAAGGGAAGGCCCATTACATTTTTAAAGACCCCTTCCAGCACAAAACATTCTGTTATTATGTAATCCTTTGCCATGGACATTGAAAACCCTTGAAGAACCATATGCTTCTTCTCTGTTCCACTCTATGGTCTTTTCCTTCTCCTACATACAGTAAATTATTTTAATTTTCAGCTACACAGGCTGCTTTTAAATCAGCAGAGAATGGGAGAGTAAGACCCATGACAAAGGAGTCCTGATCATGGGTAGCACTTTGAAACTGAATAGCACAGAGAAAGAAAGGAGTGAAAAAGGCAGAAGCAAAACTGGCAGCACTACATAATCCGATTTCATTTTCCATGACAGGTTCTATCAAGACAAGACATGACAGGTTCTATCAAGCAGAACAGTTGTGATCTGATGCTTGTGATGAGAGCTACTCACCAGTCAGCATGAACTGATAGGCGTTGTCAGAGATGGAGAAGATGTGTGGAGGGGCCTCCTGGCGCTTCTTGCCTCGGTAGGCCAACACCACCTCGGGGTTGTACACCGGCAGCCACTTGTAGGGGTTGACAGTGACGCAGAAGAGACCCGAGTAGGTCTGTGAGGAAGGGACACAGCACGTTGGCTTCCCCTGAGCCTGGCCCAGCAGCTCCTGAGGCTGCCCAAAGGAAGCTGCTGCTGCCACTTACGTAGATCATCCAGGCTGCGTAACGCTCTTTGAGGTTGTACAGCACAGCGGGTTCGTGGAGGTGGGTCATCATGGCCATGTCCTCGATTTTGTCATACTTGGGAGGGTTCATGGAGAAGATTTGATCTTCCTTCACGGTCAGGGTCTGTCAGAGGGCAGGACATGCATGTCAGCTATTAGCTAAGAGTGGGAACGAACTGCTGTTTGTAAATCTTGCACTTTACCCACCTCTCCCCCTTCAGTCTTGACAGTGATTTTTCCCGGTTCCCTGCTTGTGATTGTACTCTTCACATAGGACTCCTTTGCATGTACCACAAAGACAGATGACTTGGCATCAAAAGGTTTGTTCTGGGCCTCAATTCTCTCCTTCTCTGATTTTCGGAGGTAAGGAGCTGCCTCCCCAAAGATGGCCATCTCAGCGTCCGTAGACATGGCTGCTGCTTACTACACGTAAGGCAGCAAGTATCTGTGAGGGTAGAGAATATATTAAAATAGTGTGTGATGGAAGAAACACTCCTATAGCACATTTCATTGCTCTTCTTTAGGTATCAACTAAATTGCCTTTCCTGTTTCTGCTAATTCAGAGTTCTCTTCTGCAATTTTTTTTTCTATTGTAATTATTTTTTTGTGTGGTCAGATCTTTAGTCCTACTGGACAATTGCATTCACAGAAGAATGCTCTCTGTTTTTTTGTATTTGGGGGCCCAGCACAGGAAGGACATGGAGCTGTTGGAGAGAAAACAGAGAAGGCCATGGAGATGCTCCAAGGGATAAAGCCCCTCTGCTCTGGAAATGAGTTCAGTCTGGAGAAGAGAAGACTCCAAGGAGAACTTCTAGCAACCTTTCATTACCTAAAGGAGTTCCAAGAGACTTGAAAGAGAACTTTAGACAAGGACCTGGAGCAACAGAAGAAAGGAGAATATCTCACAACTAAAACGGGATGAGTTTAAATTAGATATTAGGAAGAATATTCTTTACAAAACAAAAAAAAACAAACTTTGCCTTCTAAGCCAAAGACATACTTCATGACACAAATTGGTGTTATATATTCAAATGAATGGGTGCAATTTCCTGACTGGTTTTGTCTCTAACTACATGTTTTTCCACTTTATTAATATGTTATAAACTCAAATGAGACCATTCCACAAAATAATCACATACGGTTGAAATATGGGCCCAGTTTTTCATCAGCAATTTTAACACTGCTTATATTATCTCACGTTTTCTTACAAGATTCCTAACAGGAGAAATACAAACTATTCCTAGGTGAAATAAGATTGCTATATTATATATCTTATAGTATATAGTATAGTACAGTACATATATATACTATGTCAGTATATATATTATGTTATTATATATTATAGTATATTAATTTATATTTGTATGTTATACCTATATTGTACATTGAGTTGTTTTATAGACACTGGATGCTTTTCTCACAATATATCCTTATGATCCTAACTATCAAAAACTATAATAGATATAGTAGGTTAGTATACATTAGTATATGTATGTATTGTGTCAGTAGATTGACTTTTTAAAGGATTAAACTATTTTCTTTTGATTGTTTTGTTTGACATTTCCTGAAATCAATGCTATGCTAAATCTCCTTCACTGATTCAAAGCATACTGGTTATATTCCTTACAGGATTGCTTGTTGTTATTTTATAATTTTGCGGGATATATTCTAGTGACAATATTTGACAAAATTAATATAAATTACTGTGAAAGTAAATGTGAAGAATTTCTTTTCCTCAGTGGAAATATTTAAAACTGAATTTAGGTGCAGTTCCATCTCTCTTTTTCCAGTTATCCAAGTAGGTATCATCCTTTGTTCAGTTCCTTATGATTACAAATATTTTACTTATATAATTTTGTCACAATTATGTATTATTTCAGAAGCAGAAACAAGCCTATAAGGATGCTCAGACTGGAATGCTTGCATTTAGCACTTTGATGTTTTGATACACAAAATTTTAACAATATTCCTCAAGCTTCCATGTGAAAAAAAGAACATATTAACATTATTTATATATTTTTTTCCTGTTGCTTCAGAGTCAGTGCCAGTGACCCTTGATGTTTGAGATAAATGCAAAAAACACACCCCAAATAATTAGAAAGTGCTTTTCTTCTGATTTTTTTTTTACCCCTTCAGGACAGTTTCTCCAGGAACTGGTGTCTGCTGGAGATTCCTGGGGAGAGTTTGGCAATGCTGCTGTTATCAGTGCTTTAAAGATCATGCTCTTTAAGAATCTTGTGACAAAAATAACAACAATCCAGTCCAGTTCTCATACTGGAGTTATACAATGGACACAGATATAATGACTACCCGGATTTCCAGCATACCTGCATAGAATCCCTGCCTTACAGCAAATCTACCTGACCCTAAAAAGTGAATAAATCGAGATCTTACCTTTTGTGAGACAAAGGATTGCAGATTGGAAGACGGAGAGTATTAAAAAACAGGTTAGTAACTTACTTCTTACTGCTGCACCCCAGACTACATTTATAGACTGAAAGCATATGGATGGTTGGAAAGCAGACTGAAAATCCCAGCTGACACTGGCAGACCCCACTGAATGAATGTGAGCATCCATAGGAATGCACTGGAACTTGTGGAATGCAGGGCCAGTTTCCCTTCATTCCCGACCTCCCTAGTCCCAAGCCCTGAAACTCTTACCTTAGAGATTTCTGAGAAAGGACAAGACACACAGATCCCAGGGCACTTTTATAGGATCTGATCTGCATATGTAGCCACCACCTCCCCTTTCTTAGGTCAAAACATTTTTGGCAATCTTAACTCCTAACAGAATTGCGATTCATATTAGAAGTGAATGGATATAATTAGACATAACAGGTCTGTGAATCAATGTCCTATAAATAATTTGACAAGAAAGCATGAGAAGGGGGGGAAGTGGGAGGGCGTGCTAGAGGAGATGAAAGGGGCTACATTGGTTCTGTAATCCATCAGATGCTGACTCGCACAGAAAAAGTGAAGAGTAAGAGCCAGTGTGTCTCATAGGAAATGTAGGGATGGAGAGAAAGCACGGGCTTCTGCCTGCTGCAAGTACTCAGAGCCTTCAGTGTGGAAAAGCAGGAGGGGTCCTACTGAGGGGCAGGGTTGTTGCTAGAGGAAGAAAATCCCAATGCAGGAGGAAGCATCTGAAAAGGAACAGAAGTTGCAGAAGTGAGAATCAGGAGATGATAAGAAGACCAAGGACTGGAATGGACCAAAGCCAAAGCAAGTGAAGGGAGGAAGAATGAGACTGAATGTAGTGATAAGGAAGGATACATGAATACAGAAGAGGAAGTCTTTGGAGGTGTTTAAGAAAAGACTGGACGTGACACTCTGTGCCATGGTTTAGTTGATAAGGTGGTGTTAGGTCAGGTTGGACTTGATCTCAAAGGTCTTTTCCAATCTGGTTAATTCTGGTGATTCTGTGAAGTATATAGGGATGTGGTTCCAGTGGGATAACAGGAAGTCATGATGGTCAAAAGAAGCAATAAAAGATAAAAATAAAAGCTTAAAAGCCTGAGGTCATCGAGTTAAGTCCCAGACAAAAGGCACAGGAATCAAATTCTTGTTTTTGGAGCTCAAAGATCATAAGAACAGCATGAGGAAACATTGTACAAAACTTAAGACATATATCCCATTGGAATCAGGAGAGATAGCTGTTGTCTCAACATAGGGTAGTCATTCAGCATTACTTTTGCAAGATAAGTGTGGTAGGAAAGATTTAATAAATTTATGTCCTCTAAAACAGTCAGTCATAACCTATGCTGCTCTGGAAGATAGGCAACTATTTTTAGAGGGATCTGAACCTCATGATAAAGGCAATCTACTGTTCTGATCTCCAGGATATTCCTCACCCAGATTAAGGAGGGGACATGTTCTATGTTCACAAGGATCAGAGTGGAGAAGAGAGCAGCAGAACCATTCACTTTACTGAGAAGCAATTTCCTCCCCATGCAACAGATCTGGATTTGTTCAGGGTTTGGGGGTGCTTGGTTTTGGGTTGGGTTTTTTTCAGTGTGGAGGTTTTGGTTTGTTGGTTTGCTGGGATTTTGGTTTTTTTGTTTGTTTGTTTCTTTTCATGTATTGGCCTTCACTTTCCAAACTACAGTTCCTATCACAAACAAGGAGATCTGAAGTGAGTCACATCTCAGCAGCTTCACCTGATCCCACAGCATATTGCCTCCTCAATTACAGTACCAGTTGTGCTCTCATCTGTCTTAGCATCTCCTACTCAGAGGTCTGGATAAGAAAGTGAGGTAATTCCTTCCTCCTCTTCTCTCAGCTGTCTGCATCTCTGTGATGGTACTGTAATCCTGGGTGTGGGAAGGAGATTGACAGACATCAATTTCATGTTTGGAGTAAATTCCCACTGAAGATAAGACTGAGACCTATGCTTTAGCCCGAACAGCAAAACCCTCATCAGAACATAAAGCAGCATTCCTTTCACGTCTTTAATGCAATTATATGTGTGAGAACTGAAATTCAAGGTTAGTTTCAGGTATTTCAAGGATGTTGTTTTATTTTGCTGGTGCATGCAGTTTTTGACCTGGATTAAAACTGGCTGCAAAGTAAAAAAAAAGAAAATAAAAACTCATGGTTTTCCCACAGTCATATGTAATACTGGCATAAATCTGATAGCTGCCTAAAAGGTTTGATTTGCAAAATTTGCAATACTTTTTTTCAAATAGATAAAGAATAATCCATAAAGGTTTGAAGACTCAAAAGGAAGTAGTTTTTCAAAGGATTTTTCAAAATCACATGAAATTGAAAACTTCCACAACCTGTAACATATTGCTTGATCTGTTTTCACTTCTATTTTTCCTTTCCTTTATTTGCCTTTATATTCCTGGTCAATGTCCTACCAGTGTGGGAGCTTGAGCTCATAGGGACTGGAAAATGAATCAATTGTCCCCATGAAGTTGCCAACCTTAGACTGAGCTGAAACATATTCTTGATTCTAATGGTGTTGTCTACAATGGCAGCTCAGACATTCAGCTCACTCACCTACAGATTCATTTGGGCATGAAGATGGCTAAAAATAGATATTTGAGTTTGGAATTGAATCTCACCCACACATGTAACAAACCTAGTATTGGACCTCTATCCCTCACTGAAATTTCTCTCTCTCTGTGCTGGTTTGGTGCATAAGATATTTAGAGGAGGAAAAAAAGACACCCGTGGAAGTTTTTTCTGAGAGCTTTCTCTGTGTCTGACAAAAACCAATTAGTGATGGGCTTTGAGAACTGACAATCTATTAAACCACTGAGAAAGCTGAACACACCTCTGTGGAAACACATCTGAAAACGAAAAACCCCGGGAAAACTCATAGCAGGTAATACCGGCCTGGGCACCTCCACGTGGCCCGAGCTGGGCCAGGCCGGGCAGGGCCGGGCAGGCTCTGACGCAGGGCTCAAGAAGCCCACTGGGCCCCGTTCCGGCCAGGACCCCCCGAGTTTGTTTAGAAAGAGGGAGGTGAGGCCAGCTCAGCTGGTAAGATCCTAGCCCAGCCCCCCTTCCCTTCGGTGTGGCCAGGGGGCCCGTGGCTGGGCTGAAGTGCCGCTGCTCTGCTAACATGTGGCTGATGTGGGGTCCTGCTGCCAGCCTGGGCCGAGCGCCAGGCCCGGGAGCAGCTCTGGGCAGGACCCACCCTGCTGTGCCCCTATGGCCCAGGGAGGGCTGAGCTGGGCCCCCTGGAATGGAATGTGCCCAGGGCAACCATCACCATTTCTGACTGGGCCTCTGCTATCCTGGCCCAGCCTCAGCATGGCTCCTGAAAGACTGTCTATCATAAATAGCTCTGGGCCACCACCTGACAGGAATCACATCTGCACGTCCAGGCAAAATATTACCTCTTTTACTGCCCAGATAAGACTTGCAGATACTTTGTTCTCTCTCCTGAGTGAAAGAAAAGGACAGAGATGGAGACACACACAGTAAACAGCATAGAGACACCAAAGTCAGACAAGAAGGAGGAGTCAGGTCCTAGATGAGGGAAGGAGAGTCATGGACTGAAATTTCTCTTTTAAGCTGTGGAGAAGATACTCTTGTTTCCCTGCAACTCATAGAAATGCATTTTTTGGGTGGATGAAGCATTCACATTGAGGCCATGAGCAAAGGCATTTGTGTTGAAGTAAGCAGATGTTGAAGTATATGTGATCCCATGAAAAGTTTGATCAGAGAGGAGAGATGAAGACCCCTGTTGCCCCTCAGGGAAGAAGAAGAAATACCTCTGTTTTCAAAGGATGACGAGAGCCTTTTCTTGAATTGCTAATCCTTAAAACTTATGTGCCCCATAGGTTGACATGGACCATAAATTCAGCAGTGGGAAGGCTGAAAAATGGGAGGGATTTCATGATTGCAGATTTCCCAGGTGGCCGCTATTTGTGGAAATTGAAACCACAAGAGAACGGTATCTTGTGGAGAAGTCTCCACAGAGTGAAGAGAAGTCTCCCCTCCCTGTGTAAATTGGTGAAAGATGGTAAACTGACTAATTTTGTTTCTGTACATTGTCAGTGTGAAAGAAAAGTTGTGGGGGGAGGAGACAAGTTCTGAAAGTTTTATTCTCATTCTTATTATTTTTTTGTAGTTTCTGATAATAAAGTTTTTCTTTGTACCCTTCAGAGTTTGAGCCTGTTTTGCCTTCTTCCTAATCCTATCTCACAGCAGGAAATTAGTAAATAATTCTAGTGGGTGCACTGGCAATTTGGCCAGCGCTAGACCCACCATACTAATTAGTGCATTGGCTGGGAAATTTCAAATTGGCAAATCAAAACCACTACACAAAATTGTTGTTTCCATCTGGTTGGACCGAAACTGCGACACTCTCCTTGTGTCCAATTTGTGCTGATTTTTCCTCTTTGTCCATTCTGAGTGTGTACACACTAGCAACAATTACTGAAGCTAGAACTGTTGTATTGCTGCTTGAGAAAGGGGACACAGCAGTTGTCTGAGCAGAGGAATCTATAAATCCTTCTAGCAAGGCTGCAGTGAAGTGGGAGCCCTGAGCAGCCTCTTCAGCCAGCTCTCAGACCTGTTAAAAGGTGGTGGCTTCTTCAAAAAGAAAATGTTTAAGGCACTTAAAAAGGGCAAACTTTGTTTATTGAGCATAATGGCAAAAACTATGCCCATAAAAATTTCTCCTTTTTAATATAACCTGTTCATACTTTACAGTGTGTTAAGTTTGGGCTAACAACACAGCTTTCCAAGCAGCCAACAGTGATAAACTGTAACCCCTGATAAACACCAGCTGGAAAACAATTGCAGCTGATTGCAGTGGATGTTCACTAAACAAATTACTGCAACCTGAAAGGGCATAAAGACTAACTTAGGATGCATTCCTGGAAAAGAAAAAAAAAAAAAGAAAGCATCTAGAGAGCAAAATAAATTATTTCCCATTTTAACTATATTCTGGAAGTTGTCTGGGCCTCTGTTGATTCCCTGGCACTTTCCAATCTGCCATCATTGGTGCTTCATCTGTAGAAGAAAGGACTAAATAAGCATCATGCCACAATATTTTTCTTCATTGCCTCTCTGACAGACTCACGCCCTGCTCCCCTCCCTCATCCTTGTGCCTGGACAAGGAGGCTGCAGCTGGTCAGGGAAGGTGCTGGCTGGGAGATGTTGGGGCAAAGCACAGGGTGACAACAGAGACTGAAAAAATAGTGAAAAGAGAAAGAGAACTGTTGAAAATCCTAGAAAATATGGATAAACCATTGAAAGAACTTTAAAACCAGCTCATGGCTGGCATTTAAGGGTGTGTCTTTCTGTACTGCCTCTGGCAGGGCCCAACAGCATGGTAGAGGGTGGTTCAATGTTGGGGATAAATAAAACTTTACAAAATGAAGGCCTTGTTAGCCTTGTAAAATCATGGCTCACTGCTGTTACTTTGGCTGAGTAGAAAAGGACTCTGGGAATGACTCAGCTGAATTAGAGGAAGAGAACCAAGTAATATAACCATTATGTGTTCACATTGTGGTATATGGTGGTTGGTTGAATTGTGTTTGTTGTGCTTAAATGGAATGTAACTAATAAAGGCCTAATTGCTTGAAAAGGCCTGGTTGTTGCAATAAACAGATTCCCCTTTGCAGCTGCCTGGAGGGTCCATTTCAGTCTGTATCGTTACGGTTCAAGGCCCTGGTGAAGGCTTCTCATCTCTCCTGTCGTGCCCAATCAGCGTCTTGCTCCCACTACTCCCCTCCCTGCCTCCCACAGCTCCCCTCCCACGCTCTGCTTTTGCTGGGAAGGAGTGGATGTAGGTAAGCAGCTGCATGGGGAAATAGAAATGCATTAGCATTAGCTGAACAAAGTTGTCCCTCTTCTGCCTTGTTGGCAGAGGCCCCCTTTGGTTACTGCAGCTCCTGAAGCTGGCTCCAGGAGCATTTCTACCTGTACTGTAGCCTTTGTGGTGGGCAGGAGTGTTGTGGAGCCCAACTCCAGCCACGATCTGTCCACATTAACAGTTACAGCACAGCAAAAAACCAATAGATGGTGGAGAAATGCAACATGCTAGAAGAGCAGAGAAGAGCTTTTTGCTGCTCAGCTCAAGTGCAGTTCCCTCATTCACCCTGCCACGCTTTCTGAAATGCACCTGGTACAAAACCAGCAATGTGTTAGTGGAGGTCTCTGTTGAGCCCTTAGAAGAGTAGGGCATTTAGAAGCACACTGACACATCCTGTGATGGGCCATGCAGCTGGGCCATGTTTGACATCAGAGTCACGGGGAAGACAAGTCCTGCTCATTCAAAATGTGCTGCAAAGGCCCAAAGAGTTCAAGGGAGCACCAAAAAATCCCAGAGATGCTCAGCTGTGATGGATCCTAAGCTATCATTTCTACAATGGATGGAGTAGTGTCCCTTCCCAGCTCCAGCTGTCATCTGCTGCTCAAATGTTATGTTTATATTTAATTAGGAATGTTTATAATTTTAAAGCAGTGGTTTTACAGCACTTGTAGACTGGCTGAAGGATTAGAAAGGATATCCGAAAGGGACATATGAAGGTCAGCCAGGGATTGACAGCTCTGGTGGGATGGCCAGAGATGTTTAGGATTTGCTTTAAATAAACAGCAAGTTTGAGGGAGCTGCTAAATCTTGACACAAAATACCAGCCAAGTCAGTATCCCACTCTATGTCTTGGTAAAAACAAGTTTATCAGCAGTAAGAGAACCTATCCAGCTTTGCTTCAAATTTACCAGGCCCTTGGACACGTTGAATGGATTCCCAAACCTTCTAATTTACTTACTTATCTGTAAAGTATGATCAGTGTTTAGATACCTTATCCAAACAATATTGTACTTCACCTTACATTTCCAGTCAACATATAAATGTTGACTGTCTAGTTCAGCTTAATGCAAAATAAAATATTGTGGGCTAATAATCAGTTCTTAGGAAAACAAACAGGCACAGTATGTTGAGAATGACAATAAACAGACAGGACAGTCAGGTTGTGGGCAGAGCAGAAGGGCTGAACCTAGAAAGGCAGTGGAAGATTTGACTGAAATTATAAATACAGTCCTCAGTCTTAGCTGTTCTTTATTCCATAGTCTTTTAAATGTGGATTCTTCTCACTCACCCTGCATGTGAATGGATATAATTTTGTGCTATGCATGGAATAAAATTACTGCAGAGAAAGGGAATGGGGATATCTTTTCATGCCACTTCCCTACCATGTTAGTTTGACTGCTTGTCACTGCTTGGAATGAAATTTGAGTTTCCCATACTTTTAATCTTAATATTTTTCAATTAATAATAAAAAAATATATAGTTATATACATATTTATGTATATGTGTGTGTGGGTGTGTATGCTAAATGTTTCAGGAACATTTACTCCTATTATTTTATTTTTTTCCCTAAGAAGATGAAAATCACTTGAAATAATGTAGTCTTAGTCCATCAAAGAAATGCATACTTCTCATTGCGAGAGGAAGAATGAATCCATATAATTGTTACCATTCTTCATGCATTTTTTAAAATGCAAGTGTAAAAATACTTTGTTGTTTGTTATATTTTTAAATGTGAAGATGAACTGTGTACATGTACTTCAAAAGTAATGAATGCTAGAATAAATAAATAAAACATGATAGTCACTGCTCATATGCAAAGGTCTCTACTGTCTTTATTGCTAGACATAAATGATAATTACTGAAGTAAGTAACACAGAGGTTTACATTTTATGCATGCCTCAGGTCACTTTCTAGTTTTGGGAATCTCATTCCTCTTCTTCTATCTTCTTATGAATCTCCCGGCTCTTGGCTCGGAGCTTGTTGACCTGTGACTCTGCAATGTCAGCCCGCTCCTCGGCTTCCTCCAGCTCGTGCTGGATCTTGCGGAACTTGGACAGGTTGACATTGGACAGCTCCTCCTGTGTGAGGAAAGGGACTTGTGAAAACAACGAGCAGCATGTGGACATTTAGTACCAGAAAACTGGCCAAACAAAAATTCAAATGCCACAGCTAGCAGAGCTAGCAGAGCAGATTCAAAACCAATATAAGAAGCTGCTCAGGATGTTATGTGTGTCAGAAGAGAAAAGAATATTGGAATGTCAAAAGAACATTATACACAGCATGGTCTAGGCAGAGTTCACGTCATAGTCCTGAATACACCACCTGACAGTTGCTTCTGACATCCAGGTCACGGTATAAGCAAAGAAATAGAGTGGGAAATAAGGCTTACAGCAAAATAAATAGGGTTGGGCAAGTATATTTGCTCCCAAACGCAGCAAGTCTTATTCTAACATTCCCTATTGTATCAAAAAAGCATAACATTGCATCAAAACAGTCAAGGTTTCAAAAAGCTGTACAGAGGAAAACATGAATATAGAATTCCACCTCCACCAGAAGAAAGTCTGGTTTGGACAAACTAGTACTTACAGCCTCCTCAGCTTGTCTCTTGTAGGATTTCACTTTCATTTGCAGCTTGTCCACCAGATCCTGCAGCCTGAGGACATTCTTCCTGTCTTCCTCAGACTAGAGTGGTTGGTAAACAGGACAGAGACTAAATTCTTGGTCCTCCATCAGCCAAGGGTAACAATTCCCCTTGGGGATGGTGTGTGCAAAATGTGACTTGCTGTGAGAGAACCCTGTCAGAGCAGGAGCCCTCCTGCCTTACCTGGTAGGTCAGTTCCTTCACCCTCCGCTCGTACTTGCGCACACCCTTCACGGCTTCAGCGCTGCGCTTCTGCTCAGCATCAACCTCCCCTTCCAGCTCCCGCACCTGCAAGGACAAGCCCATCCCTGCAGCTTCCCTGGCAATGTCTCTCCAAGGACACGCTCACTCACACACACCCAGCCCTACACACCCTGGCCTCCAGCTTCTGGATCTGCTTCTTCCCTCCCTTCAGTGCCAGCTGCTCGGCCTCTTCCAGACGGTGCTGCAGGTCCTTCACTGTCTGGTCCAGGTTCTTCTTCATCCTCTCCAGGTGGGCACTGGTGTCCTGCTCCTTCTTCAGCTCTTCTGCCATCATGGCTGCCTGATCAGAGCAAAGGGTCAAAGCCATTTTGGGGCTGGAGATATTTTGGGCAGAGTACATTCATCATCAACAGTGCCAGGAGCACCCAACTCACATCTGTGATGGCCTTCTTGGCCTTCTCCTCAGCATTGCGGGCTTCCTGGATGGTATCCTCCATTTCACCCTGGATCTGGGCAATGTCTGTTTCCAGCTTCTTCTTGGTGTTGATCAGGCTGGTGTTCTGTTGAAGAGCATGAAAATGATTTTGGTTTTGTTAGCTTGCAGTATCATATCAAGTATATATTGTTTGTTAGTATATATATCAAGCATAATTGCTTGGGGTTTTTTTAATATAGATTGTGCCATCAGGTCACATTGGATTCTAAGAGAACTACTTTTGTAACTATTAATTTCTTATATATGATGTGCTTTGGTATTTTGTGAGCATCCTGCAGGAAGTCTTCTCTCACAGTTTCTCAGACAACAAAGAAGGAATTTAGACTGAAAAATGAAAAAAAATACTTTTCTTATAATTTTTAGTCTAGTGACCATAAAACTTTGAGATGGCTCTATAGAATACTTATAATGACATTGTTAAACTACATTAATGACAGAGTTAGTGTGGTCCTATTTTGTTCATGGTCAACCTACATTTGTCTTTAAAGTCTCAAATGGAAATGTGAAAGGTGTTGAACTCAAGTAAAAGAGTAACAACCTCACACACATCTCTGAATTTATTAATATTATTGTATCTATATTTTAGTCTATTGAAATTCATATTGTATCTACATCTGAAACAACAGTCTTAATATTATCTATGACTTATTACTTCCCATTTACTGTGAAAGCCACTGCATTTAATAAAATACTGCTACAGCTCAGCTAGTCTTAAGTTAATTTACAAATATGGAGCAATAGTATAAATACAATGTTTATGGACTGACCTGGCTATGGAGAAGCTGAACTCTCTCACTGGCATCCATTAATTCCTGCTCAGCCACTTTCCTCGACCTCTCCGTCTGCTCCAGGGCTGCCCGGAGCTCCTCAACTTCAGCCTGCAGCAGGTTTGCTCTGCGCTCCACCATGGCCACCTGCTCCTTCAGGTCATCCTGTGCTCTGACAGCATCATCCAAATGCAACTGGGTATCCTGGAAACAGAGATACCACAGACGGGGAGGTGTGTGTTTTCTATTTTCATATTTACTATTTCCCTGTCAACTTAGAACTGAACGAATTGTAACACAGGCAAAAGATTTAGCTGTGTCAGAAAACAGCACATCTTTAATGGTGCCATACCTTGAGCACTGCCTGAGTGTTTCTCAGGTTCTTCTGTGCCTCTGCAGCCTGGCGGTTGGCATGGCTCAGCTGGATCTCCATTTCATTCAGGTCTCCCTCCATCTTCTTCTTCAGCCTCAGGGCTTCATTCCTGCTCCTGATCTCAGCATCCAGAGTGCTCTGCATGGAGTCCACGACTCGGAGGTGGTTTCTCTTCATCTGGTCAATCTCCTCATCTTTCTCTGCTATCTTCCTGTCAATCTCAGACTTAACTTGGTTGAGCTCAAGCTGCAGGCGCAGGATCTTTCCCTCCTCATGTTCCAGGGAGGCCTGGACAAGTGGACACAAACATTGATAACAATGACAAACCTTCCTACATTCTAGGGAATTGTAAAATATTTTCAGAAATCAAAGCTGTCTGCACTCCTCAGGCAGAACAAAGGGGAATCCAGGCCTTTTCAGCCCTATTTCCTCATTTATTTAGTGCAGACACCAGTGGTTATGGTCATGTACCTCAGCTTCCTCCAGAGCAGCCTGGAGCTGCTGAACTGTGTTGTAACTAATAACTAAAAACAGAAGGCTTTACCTCAGCTTCCTCCAGGGAGGCTTGCAGTTCAGATTTCTCCTGCTCAACCTGCTTCTTGACTTTCTCCAGCTCATGAATTGCCTTTCCTTGCTCAGCAATCTGCTCCGTGAGGTCAGAAATCTCCTCTGCAAGGAAGGGTGAAAAGCGGCATGGTCAGGCACAGAGCTGAATGGAGAAAGGCTCTGGTGCATCAAGGGGCCAGGCATGTTCTTATCCCTGCAGGCCCAGGGTCGTTACGTGTGACAGACAGAGAAGCTTGTGAGAAAGGGCAGTGAGGAGCAGAGGCCCAGGGACTTACGCTGCAAGTTCTTGTTCTCCCGCTTCATTGTCTCCAGGTGATCCAAGGACTCCTCATAGGCATTCTTCATCTTGAACAGCTCCGTGCTGAGAGAGCGCGACTCCTTCTGGGAGGCCTCCAGCTCAGCCTGCGTTTCCTCATACTTCTGCTTCCATTCTGCCAGGATCTGCAGAGAAAGGGGCTGTGAGTAGGGCTGTGGCCATCACAGGGGCATGCTCTGGCCAGGAGTGCTGGTGCTGGTGGCCAAATGACCTTGTCAAAGTTCTTCTGCTTCTTATCCAGAGCAGCACAGGCAGCATTGGATCTCTCCACATCAATCATCAGGTCCTCCACTTCATTCTGCAGCCTCTGCTTTGTCTTTTCCAAGGAGGCACATTTGGCATTGACAGCCTCAACATGTTCCTCTGCATCCTGCAGACGTTGGGCCAGCTTCTTCCTGGAATGTGGTAAGCATAAGTAAGCCTGTAGTGTGAAGCAGTATGTTTTACAAAAGAGCAAACTTAGCCCATTGGTACTGTGTTACCCCTATTCACAGAGCAGTGTAAGATTTCTCCCAGACAGCCACTCTATTTCCATGTCTGAATTCTGGAGCAATCCTGCAGCAGTTGCCTCTCTGCTGGCCTCTCTCTGCTGTTCTGGACCTTTCTGCTTTTCCCCAATGTGTATATGCTTTCTGTCATATTTTGTCTCTTTTTGACCCTATGCAAAGGAGGACACTGACTACTTCCTGACAATGAAATGCGGGGTCCTCAAATTTCCATTCTTAGTCTCCGCCATTGCTCTCCACATTCCCCACGTACTTGGCCTCCTCGAGCTCCTCCGTGCGCTGAATCGCGTCCGTCTCGTATTTGGTTCTCCATTGGGCCACTTCACTGTTGGCCTTGGACAGGGCTCGCTGCAGCTCCCCCTTGGCCTCCTGCTCCTCCTCATATTGTTCCCGGAGCAAGTCACAGTCATGGCGAGCAGACTGCAGGGCGTGGGCCAGGGCGTTCTTAGCCTTGGGGAAAAAAAAAGCAGTGTGAAAATGAAAGGAAACATCTTAGGAAATGTCCTTAATAAGAAGATCTTAAAAAGACCAGTGATGAGAAAGATCTGTGAATTTGCAAAAGAATGAATGGATAGGCTACAGGGAAAAAAAGCAATGCTACTATGGGAAAACTTGCATTCCATTATCTAAGTGGTTTCTTTTGTCCCTTTCATCATGTTGATTAACTGATTTCATGTATTTAGGAAAAAGCCTTCTGACCTTTATCTCTTCATCTAAATGCCTCTTGAGTTCCTCAATCTGTTGGGTGAAAGCCTGTTTGCCTCTTGACAGCTGAGAAACCAAAGCATCCTTCTCTTCCACCTGGCGTGAATATTCACCTGAGAAAATTTGCAGATAGGCAACAGATTTAATGCCATTGATTGTGAAACTGCTAACATTTGAAGATATACAACCAGAAAGTTTGAAGTCCTTGCTGAAACTTATGATCCCATTTCAAGCATTTCACAGTAGATGTGACACAAAGTGTGTTGGACAGACCATACGCTCAGAAGAGTAATTTTTGCAATAACTCTGAGACATTATTGACCTGCACAGGTAGATATGTGTCTCACCTGCTTCTGTCTGCAGACGAGCTCTTTGAGCATTGAGGTCATTGATCATGCGCTGGTGCTCTTCTTCCTTGGTCTTAATCTCACTCAGCTGGTCTTCCAGTGTGCGGCACATCTTCTCCAGGTTGGCCTGTGTTTCAGCAAATAGAAACTGATGAGTTTACCATCCACGCTCTAAAGAAGGCCAGGTGCAAGAATTGTGTTGTATTCCACTGAATGAATGAGCCTATAAAATAATTGTGTACCTTGGCTTTGGAGACAGACTCCATGTTGCTGGCCAAGTCATCAATCTCCATTTTCATCTCACTCTTCTCCTTCTCCAGCTTCTGCTTCACGCGTTGCAGGTTGTCGATCTGCTCCCCCAGCTCAGCTGTGCTGTCCGCGTGCTTCTTGCGCAGGGCGGCAGCCGTGGCTTCGTGCTGCAGCGTGGCCTCTTCCAGGTCACGGCGCATCTTCTGGAATTCTGCCTCACGCTTCTTGTTCATCTCCACCTGAGCTGCTGTGGCCCCTCCTGCTTCTTCCAGGCGCTCACTGATCTCCTCCAGCTCCCTGGACAGGTCAGCCCGATGCTTCTCTGCTTTAGCGCGAGAGGTTCGCTCTGCCTCAATTTCCTCCTCCAGCTCCTCAATACGGGCCTGCAGAACAGCAGGGACCCTTCACACCCGTGCCCTCCTCCTGCCTGAGCTGAGCCTGAGCAGGGCAGGGGAAGGAACAGACACTTGCCTGCAGCTCCTTGATCTTCTTCTGAAGTTGCATGCCCAGGGCTTGTTCATCCTCGATCTTGCTCTGGATCTGGCTGATTTCAAAGTCTTTCCTTTGGGCCAAGTGAATTGTGTTAGAGCTCAAAGAAAAAAGACAAGTGCTGCAACTCAGCCCTCAGGTGCCCCAGGGCCACACTTACTTCTTCAGTTTCTCATCCAGCTGCTGCTTATCATTCTCCAAATCCATGATGCTGTCCTGGGCCAGCTTCAGGTCTCCTTCCAGTTTCCTCTTAGCTCTCTCCAGGTCCATGCGCAGTTTCTTCTCTTGCTCCAGGGACCCTTCCAGCTAAACACAACAAGACCATCAGGGCTCTACCAGGCAGATCAGGCTCCAGACCTGTCCTGTTCCTGCTCTATGTCTGTGTACTTACATCATCCACTTGCTGTTCCAGCTTGGTCTTGGCTTTGGTCAGAGTATTGACTTTGTCCTCCTCTGCCTGCAGGTCATCCAGGGTCTGCTGATGGGCCTCTTGGAGGGCTTTCTTCTCTTTTGTCAGCTTGGCAATGGTCTCATCCAGGGCTGCCATCTCCTCAGTCAGGTTTTTCACCTTCAGGAAGACAGCAGCAAATGTAAATAAAGGAATTGGCTATACAAGTCCTGTAATAGCACTGGGCTCTTTTCCAGACAGAAAGTCAATGACAGGTTCTGCCTCATACCTTGTTTTCGGTGGCATGTTTTTCCTTCTCCACCTTGGCTAGTGTTAGCTCAAGGTCATCAATGTCTTTCTTCAGCTCTGAACATTCATCCTCCAGTTTCCTCTTCTTGGCTGTTAGCTCAGCATTAATTTCCTCTTCATCCTCTGCCCTTTCAGTCACCTCCTTAATTTTGGCTTCCAGCTGGATTTTGGTTTTGATGAGCTGGTCACACCTTTCCTCAGCATCAGCCAAAGCATCAGCTTCCTATTAGAGAAACATGGATTTGTTTGCTAATCACCACTGTTCACAAAAGCTGAATAGAGAAATGATATTTCACACTGAGGAAAAGAAACATGGAAATATTCTTTTTTGTTTCCTTTCTGGAAGTGATTTTTTTGCACATACTCAGAGTAGGTTTTTATTCTATTTCATTTTTTACTATTATCAATTATTCTCTCTTATTTTTCTTATGGATAAAATGATAATATCCTGTAATACTTTTATTCTCAAGAGTTTTCATTACTTTCTCTGGAAGTTAAGTACTGTATATAAATGTGCAGAGAGGTTTTTTTTCTTTATCTTTTTATAAGCTTTTCTAGGCAAGACTGACTTTGAATATATTTTCTATGGGCGAGATAAATTTATATATATTTTAGGTGCAATCAGAGGTTTCAATTTGAACCTGACTTAATTTTGAATCTGTGAAGCCAATATTTAAAGACACAAGGTAATGTTGAAATATTGACCAATCCTTTGATCTTCCAGTGGACTTAAGAGATACATATAGGGCTGTGATAGAGCGTAGAGGGTTTTTGTGTCCTCCTAGAATAGTGGTTGCAGAAAGACAGGTGACATAACATGTATCATATAAAATGGCATAGAGGTCTTTTCTTTGGGCAACTGATTGAAACCAGAGTAAGTTGGTGAATTAATTGCTCTACAGACTCTGCTAACTGAAAATACTAGATCTCCAGTGAGTACATTGGATGTTATATTGTGAGCCAGGAGAAACAGACGTATGTGCATACATGCTTCAAAAGTCATTCCCAAGCTAGAACCTCATATTTACAATGGTGACACTGAGTGGTCTGGATTTTACCTTCCATTATTCATATTAAAATATTTTCTCAGACATTTTATTGAGCATGAGAGTTATGTGCTGTGAGGATACCTGGAAGAAATACACTAATGATACTTACAGATTGCACTTGGAGCTGCAGGTCAT
>VWZS01000636.1:0-67543 GCA_013397075.1 Rhabdornis inornatus
AGGATGGGCCACATGGTCAGCACTCACATGGGTCTGGCTTCTGGTCCCCTCAGGCACAGCCATGTGGCCATTGCCTTAAGGTGAAGGGAAGTCACTTTTAGAGCTTTCTGAGTAAGGTTCTTGAGAAGAGACAGTCGGGAGAGAAGGATATAGGGAAGTTTCTCTGACAATTTGCATAAAATTGTCCGAGCCACTGTATGGGGGGGGCTCGGGGGCCCAGAGCAACTACGGGCAGGCCGGGTGCTCTGCGGATCCCGGGGTGACCCTCGGTTTCCCCCCTGTTCTAGGGCAGAGAAGTGTGGAGAAGGGGAAGGTGAATCTGGGCTGTTTTGCTGTTGCTGCCTGTTGTTTTCTGTCTGAAGTAACAGTTTCCGAATTTGTAAGAATATTGGGAGGAATAGAGAGGCTGTTTTGTCTCCATTTTCCACTTTTAATGTTAATAAATCCCCTATTTCATCCCAAAATAAAACCAAATTAATGTCTTGTAATTCAAAGTTAGATTTTTCAACAGACAGCCAGCTTGTAAAATGTGCCAGTTTTTTCTTAGAGATTAAAACATCTCCCGAGTTTAAGATTTCCCTAAGGTGGGAACATAAACTCTTTTGTTCGGCAGATTGTCGTGCGCCCATAATGTTTTCTTAACAACTGCCACTGTACCTACCCTAGCTACAATGAAACACAGGCAAACGCGTCAGTTATTAACCATCTGCTGCGTGCTCCGCGGCCTCTGAGCTCTCCCGCTGTGCCCCGGCCCCTGCCGGCTGCCCGCAGCGGTTCTGATGTTAAAAAGCCGCTTTTTGGGAGCTCTCCCGCCGGCGAAAGCAGCGGCACTGCCTGCGCTGCCGCGCTGGAGCTGCCGCGCGTGCGCGCCAGGCAGCGCCAGGCTCTGCTTGGCGGCGCGTCCGTGCGCACTCTGCGCGACTGCACCCCTGCGCCGTGCCGAGGTTTTACACTGCCCCGACTCCGCACTGCTTACTTACCGTGTTGCCGGCGTAAATTTCTGTGTAACTGTAGCAGGTTTCTGTTCGTAGCCGGCTTGCCTGGGCTTCTGGCAAGGTTCCCGGCCCGTCCCTGTGTCAGAAGCCACGGAGAAATGGCTTCTTGCCCGCAGGGCAGTTGGAGAAACCCCAAGGCTTATTAAATCCCTGAGCCAGGGATTCCAGCCACGCGTAAGGCTATTAAACTCGCAGGAAGGCCCCACATAGGAGTCGCCAACTGCGGGAGTAAAAGAGACTCTCCCCTAGCCCCTGACTAGCTCAGATACTAAGAGAAAGCCTGTTTCCCCTGCATGGACAGAATAAAAGATAACCAAAAGAGGCTCTTCCCCCTCCGAGGAGAATCCGAGGTTTATTTCTTGTGGGGTCCCAGGAGTGGAAAGAGGGCGAGGTCAGGGCACATAGGTCTTTTCTAGGGTCTGGGAAGGGGCAGGGAGAAATTGGATCTCTGCCAGCTAAGCAGACCAGAGGGGAGAAGGGTCAAACTACATGACATTCCAGGGGTGAGGGATTTACCATTTCCAATACATTTAGGGTACTGAATTGCAACATATAAGTGTTTTGTGGAAACAACTTTGTCTTAAACAGGCTTGAGTACCCACTGGAACAGAGGGAAATTTGGAGTTTTCTCCATACCCATATTATTTTTTCTTCTTCTGTCTTAACCTATAATTTGGTAACAAGAGTAGAAAGACATTGAGTTAGTTCTCATATAAAGGAAATATGGAGACTTTTTTTTACATTCTTTCTCCATCATCTTTGCTGGATTTTTGTTCCATGTAGTGCTGTGGATACAGTTACTTAATGTTTCCTCTGGATGGCCCTTGGTTCAGTGTCCAAATTAGATCCCTGATTTGGTCTCCCAAGGGTTTCGAATTTTTCGCATTTGAGAGAAATTCTTTGGGTATCTAGTAGGAATAAGTGAAACAGAAATGCTATATAAAAACACACAGGCTAGAGGGGTGAAAGAGAGTCTCGTGTTGTTAGAGCAACAACCAACATCTTGTCTGGGTCTGGATTGTTGCACACTGTTACCTACTCTTCTGGTTCTACAGCCCAAGTGGTTTTTGCTATCGTTACAAAACAAAAGGGAATCTTGAACTTTAGACTTTGCCAGCTAATAAGAATGAAACCAGTGCTAAAGAAGAGTCCTACAGACAACCTCAACAGAGGGTGGAGAGTAGGAGTTTAAGTCAATCAAGCAATAAATTAGGATGCATTAATGGGAAAGCATAAGCAGTTCATAATACTACTGAGGGTACAAAATTATCAGAACACATGCCTGACCCAAGATCCATCTCTGGAGCTTTTCTGGACTGTTCCATTCACATACTACAAAGAAAAGTTGGAATAAGATTAAATGAGTATCAGAAGATTCACTTAGGAGAGGAATAAAGAATACAAACACTAACAGATCAGTGCTCTCCATTGCCTAGATGACAGAAAAGTTTTGAGGAGTTATAAAATTATGTCAGAGTGTGAATGTCATGTTCTGTTTATCAGAAGCCTTCAAGTTTCATCAGGAAAACACTTCATTAGAAATTCCTCTGCAGCTAGTACAACATGTCTGCATTTAATTACTCAAATATTCTTCAAACTTACTAAAAATCTCCAAGTATTGTGTGCCTATAGTTGCAGTAGCAGACACAATAACAGTTATAAAAGTGCATGAATTATCAGCTTCATGGCAATTATTAAAATGTTAGTGTGGAGTGTTACTAGTAATGTAATTCTGAGAGTATGATAATTTTGAGTATTTTGTATTTTTAGAGAGCATTATATTCTACTTTTTGATAGACATCTGGGTTACCACCACCAGAAAAATACACCAGCTAAAAATATCCCTGTAGGTCAAATGGTAGTTGTTTTTAACCTTCTTTTTCTTGGTACCAGTATGAAATTTTCTCACTCCAGTCTTTGACAGTACAAACCAGATCTTCCCCTGATTTGTTATCCAGAGGAAGGATGTGGAGAGTGTCTAGCAGGCAGTTAAACAGTCCACATTCCAAAACACGCAGGTGTCAGGCACATTGTACACCAGGAAGTTTGCTTTGCCAGCCCATCCTTTCACTCTCTTTACTTTTAGTTGTGGAGGATAATCCAGGTCTCACTGCCTAATATCTGGGTACCTACCTCCACAGGGCAGCTTTCTTCTCTAACTCTGCTGGCACCTGCCAGAGGCCTCTGCTACATCACTGGCAAGAAATCTCTGTGACTGTGGCTGGCACAACTGATGTCTTGTGCATCTTTGACCTTCCCAGATAGTGCAGAACAGATGTCTATTTCTTATTTGTCCTTGGGCAATGAAACTAGTATGCAGTAACTTTCACTGGATGTCATTGATTTAACACTTCTCCAGTCTAGCAAGACTTCTGCATTATATAATTTCTGGGTTTTTTCCAGTAAAATTCAGCAGGACTCACATGCAGATATTTTCATGCATTAGAGCTTACAAAATTAGATCCTGTTATCATTCATTTTATCTTTCCTTTCAAAAGGAAAAATACAGGCAATAATCAGCTATGGGTAATGGTAGAATGGATCGCTGTTCGTAAAGGGCACTTTATACTCTACATTCAGAATTCTGGCTGCTGCAATTTCATTAAGGTTTGTAAACACCTGTGTTTTCAATGGAGGTATCTCCTCTGCCACCAGAAAAATGCATGCTTACTGCTCAAAGTCACAGGTCATGGAGTCAAACACCTTCTTTGCTCCAGCTAGTTGCCTGGCAGTCAGGAGCCACAGCATCCCGTTGGAGCCTAGCACTTCTCACATACCTCAAACACACAACACTTATTTCCTCTCTGTAGACAGACCACAGGCAAGAGTAGCACCACAGTCTGAGCAGCTTTCACATGTTAAGTCTCCTTGCTCCAGAGCTCAGCAAGCTCTGGAACAGGTTGATGTATATGCAGTGGGGCATCAGACATCTACTTTTTTCTTTCTTTTGTTTTTTTTTGGAAGCATACTCATCCTCCATTACAAATTACCTCTAAGATATGAACATTGCGTTTTTTACATTCATCACTCATCACTAGTCAATTAGATTAATAGAAATTAATTATATCAAACATCATTTCCACAATCTCTGTGGATACCATGGGGGTAAGCTTTGCTCCTAAAGTGTAAGCATTGGCACACCCAACACTGGAAAATCCAGAAAATAATAAAAGTTCTCTGAATGGCAGCTACATGACAACTACTTAGACCAAGACGTGAAGAGGAAATCGGATACAGATGAAGTTCCAGGAAACATTAATATGGGTGGGATACCTTGAAAGAGGAAAGATAAGGTGATGTGTCACAGTCTTTAAAAATGCACTGAGTTGAAAGATTCACTGCTAGGAAAGTCCAGTATGATCAGAGATGTGCTGCATTACCTTGTGGAACATAACTTGACTGTCTTCTGATGTATTTCAAAATTAGGAAGACCTACTCATCTGAAAGGGTGAGGCCGAAAAAAGGAGAAAAGATGGGAAAAAAATCCTGCCTGGAGAGCTTTTTTAAGTGGTTGTATTTCAGAATGATGACAGCTAATTATAGCAACTGCTCTTGTTATGAGTGACCTGTGTTCACAATATGTGGTACCTTGTTACTGGAGCAAGCAGGGATATTAATTAAATCACCTCAGCCTAAGTCCTCACACCTTCAAAGCACATCAGAATCTGACCCCTGGTTAGCTATGCAGCCATCCTGTCCCCCCAGATTTCCAGTAGAAAGGACTTCCTGCTGTAAAGGAAAACTGCTGCAGTAGTTAATCTCTGTATGGGCCATCTGAGCCTAGAAAGCTGCAAAAGAATCCCTAACAAAAAGGAAGAGGACCAAAGGCCTTACTTCAAATTCCTGTCAGGGATAAACTGATGGTTGGCTTTCTGATAATAATTTCTTTATGGAGACAGGAACAAGTCCAGTTTGACTTCCATTTTCATTCCATATGAATTTCCATTAAGCTCCAAACTTTATTTTCTTATTCTAAGACAAATTAATTAATGTTACAGACCTGTAGCTTTTTGGCAAAAGAACTATGATAAAACTGAAGCAATTTGAATGCCATGTTACTGTATACCAAGTTACTCTGCTAGTCTTCTATACAGACTCCTTTTTCTTTTTTTTACTGTTTGAGAAATTGCTAAGAAGCCTAATCAATATCTGTATTCAGTGATAAAATACTCATATATGATGATGCATACATGCACTACAAAAGTAGTTTCGAAGCTTTGATGGAGCACTTAAAAGACTTTTTGTGCAATGCAAAGGGTTAAAAACTACCAATTTGACACAAAAGGGGAACAAGTATGCTTTTGTATTTATTGTGATGCACAACAAAGCAACATGTCTTTACTTTTAGAAAGGCTGGGAGTAATATGTTCAGAAAATGTTAGCAATGCTATTAACCCAGTAGGTTAAGAGAAGGATTTACTTGTCTGTAATGATTTATTGAACTGACAAGACAGTGGACAAATGGGGCTAGGAAATGCATGGGCAGAAAATCTTAGAAGGAAATCATTGCGTCAGGGCACTGAGCAGATAGATCCTTTCAGTAATGAAGCAAGTATTCTAATTCATAAATCATGGTTGTCAGGAATAAATAAAAACAGAATCAAAGCTGGTACCTCCTTGTCTTTAGCAGGCACTGAGCAAAAACATTCTCTCCCTGGAGCACAACAGAGGAGGAAGCATTATTTGTTGACCTACTCCAACAAGGCATGTCTTTCTGCCATTTTCCACCTTTCCCATTGAGTTTGTGCTGTATATTATCAATATAGGCTGTTGATGCCAAGGTCTCAGTTGTCACCTAAGTGCTCTGCTGTGACTTGGGTTTTAAGCAGCAAATTGTCAATGTCCCTCCAAGACATGGACACTGCAGTAAAACCTGTCATTTACTTCAATGGACCAGATGTCAGAGAGAAGTTTTCTCATGGCAGATGAGGCTGTCTTTTGATTCTCCCCGTCCACACCAAGACTGATGGGATTGCATTCTTACTCTTCTATCAAAGCTCCACACATAAATTAGCCAGAGCCATGTCCCAGGGTGTAATAAACAACCATCAACCTCTCACTGATATTCACTGGATGGCATTACAGATGAGATATATCCAAGGACACTTTACTTTGGTTCAGCAAATTTCAACATTGGGGCAAGAGCAATACTTGACATAATGCAAGAACTAACCAGAAATACTTCCCAGATACACATGGGATAATCATGATTTGAGAGGCATACTCTTCATCTTGTATCTATAACATGGTACAGCCTAGGTCTTGGACCAGTGCTGGATCTTTCCCTGCCATTAAAAGAGAGTAGCTGACAAATGTCACTACAGAAAAAAAAAAAAAAAAAAAAGAATAATCTCTCCTAAGTTTTATGATTTAAAATTTAGACAGCTATGTTTATTCAGCTGTCTGGTTGCCCTCCATAGCTGACAAAGAATCATCTCCATAATGCAATTCACGCCACTCCTTTTATGTAGTTCTGCCAGAGTTTTCTTCAAAAGTGCCTGCCTTTTACCTTTGGGAAGGAAAAAAATTCACCCATCCTGTTTGAGATGATTTAACATAACAATGCAACTGTGCGCTTGAGCAATAGACACATTTTGTTTGCCTGAGACTGCTCACACTCTGTAAGTCTTCTTCAAACAAGAAGTGCAAACAATTATGCTGAAGCTATTAAATACAGAAGAATGAAGATACTGGGTCAGACCAAAAGTCTAACTAACACAATATTCTGAATCTAACAATTCCCCCAGGAGATGGTCAGGGACACATTTTTAAAAAAAACAGGATCACATAGTTTAATATTTCACTGATTTATCTAGCCACCATCTAGCATCATTTTTCCTCAGCACAATCTTACCTCTTTATGTACCCTTTATTACACCAGAATTAAATCAGGGACATTTTGCTCAGAGCATGTGCAGATTCTCTGTATATCAAATTCATCAATAGTACAATTTCTTGTCTATATAAGCAGATCATCAGTGCATTTACACATTCAGGTAGATTTAAATGGTGTGAGGATTTTTCTAAAAGTCTTTTTTTATGGAAGATGACTTTGTTCATCTGCATTTCTGACACAAAGCAAAGATTAAAAAGACTCCCTATATACCAGACTACAGGGCTGTATCATGACCTCCCTACATTCAATATAACCAGCAGTGTGAAAATGGGAAACCATTCCTGATGGAAAACAGTCAAAAATGCAAATATCCAGCAGTGGACCTTGGTTTGGAGCAAATGTACTCAAAAGCAAAGATGTTCACTGTGCATCAGTGTGTCAGATGGGCTCACGTTAGAGAAAATGAAGAAAAAAATAAAAGCCATAAGACACAGGAGAGAGACAGGTTTGTGCCATCAGGAATAACCTTTTGTTTTGAACCTCCCGCCTTCACTGAACCTGCCACTCCTAGTAGGGTGTGCCTTTAATACCGTAATTTTACAGGTTTGGGGCTCTATTTCTTGCACTGCTGTGTAAGACAAGATTGAGAAAACTGAGACAATCTTCCCCTTCACTGAAGAATAACTTCACCATGACTCCTGTTATCTTTGGAACAGGTGTGAGTGAGGAGTCACAGAAAACACTGTGAGCATGTACAGATGCAGAAACAGCTTGAGCTGAAAGTGTCAGTGCATTCTGTCTTTGCTCAGGATATGAATATGTATAAAAAATCCACAGGGTTTGCTGCATCACAGCAATGGCAACAAATTTCAGGAGCTGAACAATGAGAGCTACTAATGACTGGCACTTTTACAGGTGAGAGAGAGTAGACAGAAGAGAAATCAACTCCTTGTAGAGGTAAAAGTGGAGGTAGACGTGTTCTTGGACTAGGCAGGAAATGTTTGTAAATCAGGGCACTGTCTATGTGCTATTTCAGCTTGTTTCCTCCAGTAGCAGCAAGCCAGTTCACAGCCACCTGTGATGCTCCCACGGATCATTTACAGAGCTGTTGACAGGAACACACACTGCACTTGTCCATGCAGAGCTGTTATGGGGGGCTGTATCTGTCACCGTTCTGCAAGGCAGAGAGACACACTTAGCATTTGCAGTGAGCATGTGAGGGAAGTGAGACTTTTATTCATTTCTCTTTCTTCCTCAGGAACTTTCAGTATTTAGCCAAGCCTGTGAAAACTGACCAGGAATAATGCTAGGAAGCAGAAATGTGTGCAGGGATGTACTGTTTTAGTTCTGTCACTGATGTTTCACTTCCATTCTTACCAGCTGAGAATAATGAGCCAGAAAACTTTTTGACTGTTCTAAGAAACTTTCCTTTCCCCAAGGGCACCAACCACTCACTACTCCATCACTGTCTATCACTAGCTGTTCTGTTCCAAAGAACACAGGTCAATTTGCAAGAGTGACTTAGCCCAGTTAAAAATTTCACTCAGGCTTAAAGTTGTTAGAGTACTATACATTTCACTTGCATTTTAGAGAATAGTAAGCTGATTGAAGGGGTGAAAGAGAAAGATTTGACTGAACCACAATAGTGTTTCTTTTCTACTTTTCTTACATTTCCTACAACACTTTGCATCTAGAGAACCTAAACTCCTTTCAGATATTAACAAATTATCTTTATTCATCCTAGATAATGTATCTTCCCATTTTGAAGAGGCATGAAAACATCAAATGAGTTTGTCTGATATCCCCTTCTGAAAGAGCTAGGAACAAACTTGGATTATCCCAGGTCTCAATCCCTTCCTTGGGCCACATGGAAGTATTTTTGAACCACAGTACAATACAGGGTCAACCCCTCTATATTACAAAAGATCAAAATGAATCCTTCCCCGCATGTGAGGAGCAGCGTGGAAGATTCCTTTATTCCTTCTTGCCTACCTCACATGAAGAGATGAAGGAAGGATAGAAATTGCTCTGTCTAACCTCTAGGAAATAGTTCCAGTTTCTCAGGCTTAACCATGCTCAGACAAAAGTGGAACCAAAAAACTCTCTACATCCAAGATATTTGTTGTATTTCCCCATTTTTGCTCTTTCTTCTTCTGTAGAGCTTTCTGGAGCCTTCATCAGAGGAAGGTTGTATTGAATCAAGGTGGAAGATAATCATTCCCCATTTTTCCCCTGTATCTTTGTCATCCTTTGGCACATGCAATGTTCTGCGTGTATATTTTTATGTCTTAATTAAGGTAGTTCTCCACAAATACATCCATATAAAACCACACACATGGAGATGAGATAAATTAACAAACCCACCAGCTAAAAAAATAAATCAAACCTCAAACAAACAAACGAAAACCAAAGGAAGAAACAATCAAAGAAAATGTCCCTTTTTACTTTTTTAAACCACCAACTGAAATACCAAGTGCTGCCTAAGAGAAACTGTGTTTCAGATGTTTTGCACCTCTGTTTTTTCCCAGAGCCTATGCTGGCTGGATGAAGCTACAGCTCTCAAGGTTACCTACAGTATCTCTAGCTGCTCTAAAGGGACTTAAGATGATAGCAATTACACATGAGCTTTGGGAGCCAGAGAATAACTGTGGCACTGGGGAGGGGTTTGGAGCTATGATGGCTGTAATTAGTGAAGGGTGGAATTCCGGAAATGCTTTGAGTTTAGGCTGAAACCTTTCCATTTGGAAACATGAAGGGCATGTGCTTGGTTTTAACTTTCAGTTGCTCCCATTTTTTTGAGTAAATAAAAGGCACTGAAAGGCATACATGGAAGGTTTCAATCCAGCAGGGACAAAAATGTGGAACAAATCACTATTTTTTAATAACGTACTTTCAATAACTGTTCTGCCAAAAAAAAAAAAAAAAAAGAAAGAAAAGAAAAAAAGAAAAAGGGGATGGCAGGCTAGGACTTCTTTACAGAACCCTTTCACAAAGTGAAACTTCCTCCTCCCCACTGCATCCTGTTGCATCAGGAAACTTCAACTGCTGCCAGTTAAGAGTGACACAACTGTCAGGCTTAAGAAGGCAGAAGAGGAAGGTATTTTCCTGAGTCTGATCCCTTCAGAGCTACTGCTGGAGCAAGCACCCAGTGCTCCCATGGCTAATCCCTGGGAACATTAATCGTGCCTGTGAAGTTTTACCCAGAGAGTTTGTTGATGGGTGACAGTGCCTTTTCATTGCAGCTTGACGGGCAATGCCATCACACTGTCCTCCAAGCATTGTTAAACTCATCTATTGATCTTCTAGAGGAACGTTGTACCAGTAACATATCTATCTGTTATTACTGCACAGTTATGAAGCAAGTTTACAAGCAATCCATCAAATGACTAGCTTTCATACCAAACTCTTATTAATTAGTTACTGACACTTCAGTAACAGCATTTTCTATGAAGTGATAAAAACACCTGATGTATACAGGGTTTATCTGTGAGAATTTGTGAGAATTCTTGACATTCCAGTTTTGGAAAAATGATGTTGCCATGCTAAGGCTTCAGCATTTAAAAATAATTAATTCAAATAATATTAAATTGAAATTTGGCTTATTTTAGGCAATGCAATAGCCCTTCTGTCCTTCCAATATGTTAATCAGAGCTGATGCTAACTGAGCAACTTACTGGAAAGGAAGACAAAATACTTCAAATGAGCAAAATTTTGAAGCAGTTTAGAAAGTACTGTCCTCAAATAAGGTTTTGAAAAGTAATGCCACCATGTCACATTTTTCCAACTGGCTATGGCATGAATGTTTCAAAACATTTCTAAACATTAAGATCTACAGCAAAATTAAAACTGAACTGTCAGGAAATATCTAGGACACTATAGGGAAAACTGTGTTTAAAGCAAGTTGCTGTGTTCTCCCTGAGATTCCTGTGAGGGCAGAAAAGCCATTACACAAAACAAACAAAAAAAGAATAAAGTGGCCCAGCCCAGATTTAACAGAGCAGAGTTTATATTCTTGCTGACTGCAGATATTGCAAGTAGAGCAAATCACCCTCCCTTAGAGGGCCATGGCTTTTTGGCCATGGGTGGCATCACTGGACCAATCTTGCACCTCAAGAACTTTGCATGCACCATGCTTCACCCAGGGCAATGGAAGAAGGCTGCAGCATGCTCTTGATGACCAAAGCTACTCTACTCTTCCTTCTTGACCCATTTTTTCTCCCCTCTCTCCTTTTTTGTGTTTTGTCAGTCCCTTTTCACTCCCTGCTACAGACTGCAGGGCTGTGCCAGCCCCTTCCCAATCATAGGATTTTTTTGGGCATAACATATCATCACTGCCTTCCACAGAGCAAACTTTTACTCCTGGGGTTGAAGAGTGAGGGAGGGGGAAACTACAGAAACTAAACACAGTCTCTGATGGTCACACACTGGAACAGGCCTCAGAGCTTCCCTGGTGGTTTAACTGCACTGGTTTGTTCAGAGTTGTGCCTGGCAGATCCAGGAGCAGCCAAGAAAAACAATGGAGGTTCTTCCTAAACATCAATAAAAATGCATCAGCTTTTTAAACAAACATTTAGGGAGATTGTGTTGCTCTGCAGCCCTTGTGGTAAACATGATTTTGCTGTTTAATGCACACATAAACAGCTTGGTGAGAACGACATCTCTTTTGATGGTCATGAATTAGGTAATTTCAAAATTTTTCTTTTAAATGTTTTGTGTTCATTCAAATAATTAAAAAGGTTATAGCCTTTGTAATAGTTATCTCAAACAGAAACAATAATGAATAATTCATCAAAAGGAAGGGAACAAGTGTTATACAAAATGCTTTAGAAAACTTACCTTTGTTCCAGTAATTTAGAAGCTGGCAGCTGCCTCCTCTTCATGCACACACACACACAGAGGGATTAAAACAAGAGAAGAAACGGGCTTAGAGATACCGTGGACAAAGGCTAGGGGGTAAAAATTTCAAAAGACTGTGTAGTTTACACACTCACATCCTACCCAAGAACACAACTTTTGAATTGCCATGACACTTCCCTTGCAAAATTGTCATGCAGAAATCCAGTTCCACTGTTGGTACTGCAGCCCCAAGGCACAAACAGTACAGGGACATCCCCACCCACAACCATACTACACTGGCCCAGGAGTATGGGCTCTTCTCAGAGACTGGTCCCTACAGAGAAAGACCACTGTGACCAGCACAAAAGCACCCCATGCCCACAGCTGCTTCTCCAGGCTGAATGTGAGAAAATTTCAATCCAATACTGCAGCTGAAATGCTCCTTCTGCCGAAGGATCAAAGCTGCCCACTTATACAGTCACATTTGCTTGCTTCATACCTGTGTTTTATCGTCATTAGCTGCTTAAACAGAACACAGATGGCCGCCATTGTGCTGGGCTGGGGATTTTTCCATTTCTCTCCTTAGTGTGATGGGGGAGTGTGTTATTGAATAAACAGACAAGACAGATCCTGGGAAAGGTCAGAATTCATTATGAGCAAGACAAAACAACTTACTCCCCACATGCATATAATTGGGCCTGACTTCCATTAACATGAGGCAAACAGGCAGCTTCCAACCGGGTACCTCAAGGCAGTGTTATAAATATAGCTGCAGGCTTAACCAGGGAACCACAAAGGAGATTAGGAAGATGTGCAAAGCGGACTGCAGGTGATTGCCTGCACCCCAGACAAATGTTTTCTCCATTCATTGTTAAGCCCCCCATTCATTGATAAGCCCCCCCCAACCCAGTCTGGAAGGAACAAAACATGGAATCTTCTAACTATTTTCACCACCTCTTTTGTGAAGATTTGATACTAAAGCAATATTACTTCTTCTTGCTAATACCTATACATTTTTGACGTTCTTTCCCTGCTGTTAGTTTTCAGACAGTCAGAGTCCAATTCAGTATTCAGTATCTCAGGAGGATCAGCCGGTCAGATGCCTGTTGGCTTTTGGAAGACCGGATCACCAGCATGATTGATGCTACAGCCAACCTTCCTCTCTGCTGGGGTAAAGGCAATTGTAACTGATGCCTCCAAAAAGTTAACTGAAGTCTTATGATGCCCCTGGAGAAGGTAGGTGATGGTGATATTTCAACAGCATATTTCTGCTTTAAACTGAGACAAAAGAGAGTGAAACTTAGGCATGACCCACCACAGAGTTTGCAATATACCCAAATCCAGCTCAGATCAGGCTAATTGCCCTATTGTAACCCCCACGATAAACAGCTGCACCTGCTTAAGCTGTTTTAATTTAAGTTTTCTCAGCAAAAGATGTTTCAGAACAGTGCAAGAGCACTCAGTGTAATCAAATCAGCCACATCAGAACCATTCTCACCGAGAGAGTCATTCATGGGAGGATAGGTAAACTCAGTGTCAAAGGTCTGGGCTTTTCCTGGCATTCTCAAAATCTCATCTGCTTCTCCACTGATTTAATTTGGACAAGGACAAATGCAGCAGACTGGATTTTCTCTGCATGAGCTAGAGGCACTGCAGCTATTGTGATATGATATTGTGGGAATTATGAGCTGACACACTTCCCTGAGCATAGAAGTGGCAGCAATTGAAAGTGGGGGCACTAATCAATTGGCAAGACTGGAAAATAAAGGTGATAAAATGATGGGAGTAAAGTAAAAGCCCTGACTCCTGACTTAGCTACTACAGGGAAGATTCTCAGCATTGAGAAACCAGATGAGAGCTTCCTGCCGGTTTCTCACTGACAACAGAACTAGTAGGCTGGAGAAAAAAACATGTATCTATTTATATATATCTGTCTTAGAAAAATATCATAAGAAATCCAACATAGTATTCTGCCAATGGTAGATTCTGCCAATTGGAAATATAACTCTGCCCTCCAAAACACTTTGGTGGCTTTCCCAAGAGAGGTGTGACTTTTTTTTTTTCAAATTGCTGCTTGTCTTGCCAGCAGCAAGCAGAAAAACACAGACTTGCCCTTGCACCATTTCTGTGCCCATTGATTATATCATTAGGTAAGTAAATTTATTACCTCACTTCAGACTTGATGCTAAATTACAGACACAAAGGTTTGCTATCACCTTAATAGGGTATTGACTTCCATGAAAAGAGTATCTTGAAAATCCTTGTATCCCAGAAGAAGTGATTGTGAAGGAGCATTCTCAGCTCAGATATACTCTCCAGCATGACACACATTGTAATAAGTTGTCATTTATATCAAGGTCAAAATTCAAGTCATTGTACGTCTCTGATGGTGGCGACAGGAATGCGACATACATACACCAAAGTTCATGCAGCAGCAGCCTGAGCTTATTGAGGCACACCTTTTATAGGGGCTTTGAATTTCCCAGTCATACACAGATGATTGGACAAAGGTCTTAGCACTGCCCAGCTCACTGGCCAATGATACGGGTGCATTCCTGCTACAAAGCAATTGGGTGGCGTCCCCTCTTTGGTCTTGAATTCAGCCTATCAGTAACATGCCTGGGGACTCGTTTACTTCTTATTCTGTAACGAGCTAGGCTGGTTGGGTAAGTGTCTGTCATGGCCAAATAGTTTGTGCAGCTACAGACCAGCTATAGCTGTCACAATTGTATGTGCTGCAAGTATTCATTTTAACGGATCAAGTAGGCTACCCATCAAACACAGATTTCCCTAATTTCCCTAAGTTAAATTGCTCTGTCAATGGACAAGACAGTGGCTCTATGCAGACAGAAGTCCTCACAATGTGTGATGTCATGGCTGAACATCATAAGAGACAGAGATATGGCAGATTTATAGGAGCCTCCATCTGCAGGGATGCTTCTCTGGCCCTGCAGGTCTGCCACTCCCTTTACTGAGGATTTTTGGCTCTTCTCACCTCTGTCCAGGTGAGGCATGGGGATTGTACTGCTTTCACCCACCTGTGAAACAGTCCCAGTGAGTGGAAACATTGGTAAAAGTGACTAAACCCTACCAGGTACAGGAGTAGCCTAACCCCACATCTGGCCCTTCCTCCTTGAAGAGTGCATGCTTTGAGCTGGAGATATAGTGAACAAATAATCTACTACAATCAGTCCTCAGACCCAATTTTCACCTTACAGCATAGGTATAATGGGTTGGTTGGGGTTTTTTTCTAGGCTGATCTGCTTAAAATCTTTTAGCAGCCCCAGAAGGATACAGCAAGTCTGGGATAAAAGCACATACTGACTTCAGCCTCAAGGAAAGCACACTGTCACTGCTCTGCAAAATGCCCCAGCCTGTATTAAAGGGACAAAGTCACAAGGCCACTTTGGTTAGGTCCTGAAAGCAGAAAGATGAGCAGAGATGGCTTTTGCTTGGGTTGGGATGATACCAGGCATCCCAGAGGTAATGTCTCCATCAAACGCAAACGCCCATCCTACTTCTGCTGGGCTCCTGGTGAGTGAAAAAGTAGATAGAGTCTTCTGTTAGTCACAGAAAGTGTTCATTGATTTCCATCAGCTTTTAGATTAGGCCCTTAATTAACTTTGGCTGGAGATTGCAAAGCAACTTAGCAAAGCAGCTTATCAGCAAACAGGCTGGCAAATACTCAAACTGCTCTGTCCCTTCATGTTTAGGCTCAGTTCAAGTTTGGGGCAAACATACAGGTTATCACCCACTTAACCTAGAGAAAACAGGTTGTCTGCTTTCTGGCTCTAGTGTGTATCTCACAAATTAGTATTCCTTCTCCATATCCATGTACAGTTTTCCTGGGGTTTTGCTGTACAAGAGAGTTAGCCAGTGAGTTGTTTGCATTTCCCAAGAAGCAGCATCAATGGTGTGTGACACCCCTGCCTGCAGCATGTGATTACAGTGCGCCCCAGAAGGCTGCACAAGCAGGTCATATGCCACAAACCCCACAGCAGGAGAGCAAGACATGGAGGAAAGAGGTGGGATGGAGAACTTTGCACAGCTGTGTTGCTAAGTCTGGAAGAAAACAGCTCCTTTGCCATTCTCCATAATCTCAACTTCATTTTTTCCAAGAAAGAAGCAAAGCTGTGAACTTCCCCATGCAATTAGAAAAATTGGTGGAAGACAATGCACGAGTAGCTCCCATCATGGGGGAGGCCACATGTCCAAGGCAGGATGTTGAAATGCATACACCAGGGAGGTGCCTCATCCCCTGCAGCTTCCCCCCAAGCTCAGAACAGACATCAGGAAAACCCATCAAGGAAGGGCCTTATCACAACTACATAGCCCCCAAGAAGTTTATTGCAGGATAAATATAGCCTTGGCTCTCTGAATCACAGTAACTGGATGATTATAAGTATAGTTTCTTTGTAAAGGTATTAAGGACTCTTATCATCATCCCAGGCATTGAATTCAATGAAAGATTCACTCAAGCACAAACAAAATTCTAAGTAGCTTCAAGGACAATAGATAACTTAGTGTAAGAATACAGCTAGACAGCAGAACTGTGAGCACTGCTCAGCTTGTCACAACCGATGTGGATGTGTTAGCCATAGTAGGCCACAGGCCTTGGCAAGAGTAAGCGGGATTTTGAAGATAAGAAAGTGCTTGGTACGAGGCGCTGAGCTTGCAATATAATGGGATATCACACAATGACCTGGGCAGCTTACAGCGAGGCATAGATTGAGCAATGGTAGTTAGTTACGTATAAGCAATATACCTTAGTTACACGAATATTATTGGTGCACTATTTTTAGCAGTATCTGAAAAGGTATATCAACTTTGCTTTGTGTATCAATAAACGGCTTCATGCATGCTGATCGTGAAGACACTGTCTCTTCATTCTCATCGCTGTCATAGAAGACCTGACCTATACCACAAGAATTAAAGAGTATGAGGCATATTTATTAGTGAAACAAATACTCTCAGAAGAGTGGCCTAATATGTATTGAAATCGTGTCTAAATTGCTTTAGCAATACTGGGTGTATTTAATGGATATTTTTTATTATTTAATTTGCATGCAAGGACCCATGGATCCTGTCAGAAAACAATTCTGCATGGCAAGTTGATATATATCAGATGTGCTTATTTCAGTGACATTTGAATTTCAAAGGAAATTCATTTTTTATGCTACTCATTTTGTTTGTTTCCATATTCCCAAGAAGTTGCAAAGCTCAGTGCTTTTTCTGGCAGGACATCCTCAGCCAGAGCAGGGAGAGTGTCCTTCATGCTGTCTAGAAAGGAAAATACAGACAAGAACACCAGCACAGGCAATCTGCAAATACTAACTTCTCTCTCAAAAATACAGCAGGAGGCAGCAATTGTAAGAACAGTGCTGCTGCCTGGGGACCTGGTTGTTCCTCAGGTTTCAGTAACACTGTGCCTGAGCCTGAGTGGTTTTGTAAGGAAGCCATCTCACTCACAGTTCCATGCTGCCCCGAGGAAGATTGCAAGGACACTTAACCCACTAACTGGGCATTAGCATGAGGAATTTATCTCTTCTGGAACGTGGGCCAAGGCTCCCTGTGTGCATGAGTGGTTATTCTGATACCTGAAACAGTGGTTTCCATGAATCATTGTTTGCAGTGAGGAAGCTCCTTCCCCAGCTCCAGCCACAGGACAATGCACAGCTGACCAGGCTGAACTGCTTGTCTTCTGAGGGCAACCTCTTTACATTCCTTTGTAAAATACTCTAGGATCCAACATGTAAAGTGGGTGGATGGGCCTCCAGCTGAGTTTACAAGACCTGAAACTGCACATTTGATGTGTATGCTGAAGAGCTCACAGCATTTTTCACTCAAGGTGCTCTTTGCTGAAAGAGTCCTTAGAAAAAGTCACAGTGAGTAGCTTTCTCAATAGGATCTTGGGATCCTGAGTCCCAGTTTTATAAAGTGACATGATTTGGTGTGTCTAGGCCACTTAGGTGCTTTAAAAATCTCCATCAAGAGATCCTTTTTTACTTCCAATTTTAGGAAGAAGCAGAAATTACGGCAGCATGGGGGTACCTGCATGTAACAAGGTGGAGGGATAACAAGGGATGATGTGAAAGGGATGCAGGAGTAAATATCGCTTGCAAGTAAAGTCCTGAGAACCCTGTGCTGAGACAGTGCCTACCTCAAAATTCACATTGCCAGGGGAAAATTAACAAGAGTTCACAGAGTTTGCCCAAGACAACACTCCGATGAACACTCAAACAGAAATGGATAGGGAATTCTGTAGAAACTTGAGGAAAGGCATCAGCTTGGAATCAACTGTGAAAGATGCATGAAAATTTACAGGACTGGGGAGAAAAGTGGTAACAGCAGCAGGTAAACCTCAGTTCAGCATTGCCAGAAAGTTAGGAAGGTTAGTTATAAGAAGAAGTTTAGTCACTTATAGACTCTAATTAGCATCTTGAAAGTATCGAGTCCCATGGTTTACCTGTTTTGCTGCTAATACTGATGTTCACCAATTGTTGGTTTACTAGATAACCATAAGTGCTTTGATCCTGATTTGATTTAAACCATGTGAGCCAAGCAGTTGTTCCCTACAACACACCAGAAATTTTCCTGACTCTAGGGGACAACATAAGAGGAGGATCAGGCTTCTGGGTCCAAATCCCAAATGCTTAATAATTTCTGAAAATGTGACTCACCCAGCAGTAATTGTCCCCATCATCTGGAAGTTTAGAGCACCATTTCAGTGCTTCATAGAGTGCTTTGAGATAAAAGCTGCCATATAAAAATATTTTATGTTTAACACTTTGGCAGGTGTGATATTCCATCTCATAAAGGATAATCAGAGTGGTATACAGGATAAAATATTACAATTTTATGAGTCAACCCAATCAGAATTTAAGTGCTTATCTAGCAAATAGGACAGTGCAAAACCAGAAACAACTCAGAAGGGGTTTTTTAAAATGTTACATATTTAATTCCCTTTCAAACCCATTTTTAATTTTTTTTTTTAAGAGCTGAAAGAATATGATATGTAGAATAGATAAATAAACTCAGATGTCTCTTCAAATGGGAGCAGATAAATTCAGAGCTCAAATTTTAAAACCTACATAAACCTTATGGGTTTCTGGAGCTTCAAGTAGAACCATATTGCCATTTATGCTCCATTCATGGCAAGACAGATGCAGTCCCAAACCTAAATATGCCTGGATAATACAGACTGCTCTCATTCAGACATTTTCTGGACTTGTGCAATCAGCTGTTTCTCTAACAGAAACTACTTGGCAGCCTTTTTTAACACACATAAATGACCCAATCCCAAAGTTTTATACTTGTGAACTTGTGAGTATGGATTATCTCAAGCCTTATAACTATGTGTTGAGATTTTTTTCCCCTTCAGTTAGTTTCTTACTCTCAATATTTTGGGTGGGGGTTTTTTCTGTTTTTGTTAGGGTGTTTTGTTTTGATTTTCTTTCCAGGGGATTTATAAAACTAACATAAAAAAAGGAAGAAAGAAGAGAGAAATTTGTATAAGGTACAGTGTATCCACTAAGTATCCACCCAGATTTGAAATGTGATGGGAATCAGTACAGGTTTTCTATGTTGGAAACAAACTGCAGGAGAAACCTGGCTCAAAGCAATGTCTGCAACACAGGGGCAGGGGTAAATATTGAGAAAGCACAAGAGTCTCTGATTCGTTTTCTGAAGGTTCTGTGTGTCCTTCAAGGATGTAACTAGGCCAGAGGTAATGGACTGCAACAAAATTTGTTTATTCCCACGATTCTTTATTAAGCTAAGGCCTAAAACTCTACAGTCTTGGATGCACTTCCATTAGAAAAAAAACAGTGTCTTTCCAAAAGGCTTCCCTCCCAAATGCGTTCTTTGTACACAACTGAATTCTATGCATGGTCTATAAAGCTGGATATCAAATCCACTTTTCAATGGTGAACAAAAGGAACAGACCCCCTACTTACTCACAGGTTATGTGTGTACACAAATGCTCAACAAATTGCCAAGCCCGCTTACAGACAAGTGTCACACCTGACACCTGTCAGCTACTAAGAAACTTTCAGGGGCTGTATTAACTTCTTTTTGGACAAAATCGGCACAGCAGATGTAGAAAATTCACCCTTATTCTCTCGTTCTGAACATTCAGACCAGGCAGCCACCACTTATAGAACAAACACATATTTTTTTCTTGGTTTCAGAGAGTTCTGGCCATTTCTTTTCTTTGACATGTGCAAAGCATATTAAATTTCATGTAATTTTTTTCCTTCAAGCTATGCATGTGAACAGCTTCTGCAACTCTTTCAAGACCATCTTTAGAACACAATTTCTTGTTGAAAGTATGTTTTAGACAGGAAATCTATTTTAAAGTAAATTACTTACCAACAATTCAAGTCAGCCCATTTAGTGTCCAGGACACCAAATGAGAGAAATTATGATCCTTTTCAGTACCTGAGTGTCCTTTTACTTATGGCACTACTCCACTGGTGTAATCCCTCACCTGTGCACACACAGTATCCCATATCCATAGGCAACTATTAATGCCCACCACAGGATTTCTCAGACAGCACCCGGTTTAGAAATCCCAAGATCTTGTGCCTTTTACTAAGAAACAGCCAGCAGTGCCAAGGAAACAGAGCAAATACTGTAGAACTCACACCAGGGAAGAGAAAGCAATGCTACCCCTGAGCAAACTTCCTTGCCAGCTCAGTGACCACATCTGACAGGGGAAGCAGGTCCTGGGGCCTGGGGCATGAGCACTCCCCAGTGTCAGGCAGTGCCCACAGCACTCTGTCCTTCAGACACTCAGCACAGCAAGCGCTCCAACTTCCACCTACAGGTGAGAAGAGAAAACATAAAGAAAATTAATCTTCATTTTACTTAGTGCCTTCATAAAACTTTGTCTCCCTTTGCTGACCCCTTATTTTTGAGACAAGCATGTAAGAAAAAGAGCTACCCATAAGGAGCCTTACAGCCTTACAGGTCTACCTCAGGTCACAAATCCCTGCCTCTGACTTCTTCACTCCTACATCAGACCCCCTTCTGGTGCAGGGTTTCCACCAGAAATGCTGATAGCTGAGGGTCTTGGTTTCTGCTTTTGGCCACAGGCTGCAACTAGCAGCAAAGCACAAGGCAGAGAGGCTCTGAAAAAGCAAACAGTATATTTGGAACTGTTTACAACCCAAACAAGTTTCAGCTGCTGCGTAGCCAGCAACACTGTCATTTTGGTAGTTCAAGTTTCTGGGAATAAGACTTTTTTTTTTAATTATTGTTGTTGCAACAGAACAGTACACTTAACCCCAAGAATTGGAAAGTTTTGATCTACTATAAGAAGGAGAGGGTCTATAGATCCCATAACCTATTTCCTTTCCAAGCGTGATCACTTCAATTCCATTTTATTTTGAAATCCAACAATTCTAATGGTATATGTTGCTAAAAGAGATGGTCTATGAGTAGAATACAAAACACATTTTCCCTGTCCCAGTACGGCACCATTTTATGTATCCAAAACATTTTTTATAAATAATAATAATAATCTGCAGAGGGGCTCCCTCACAGCTGAACTTTTTATTAGCAAATTCATCTCCCCTGAGCTTTGGAAGGCAACAGAGAGACCTCTTATGAAAGGACATATTGCAAGCACACACACCACAACACCTTCTAGGCAACTTCTTTGTCTTTTCCCTCTTTCTGTACTAATGGGCTCATTAAGTGAACAACCCCACCACAGTCTTGTTCTCAAATAACAGAAGGAAACAACCTCTTACTTCTTGTCCTGCCCATTTGTTAGGACATCCCTAGAGGAAGGTCATTTTAACTCAAGAAGGAGGATGAATTTTCACCCATCATAAAAATTCAGATTTATTTCAACAGACTTGAAATCAGATCCATATGTTTGCAAAGTGCATTCCACCAAGCCCAGTGATGGCCATTTCTGACACAGGCTCAAGCCCCAGATTCAAGAGCACAAGTCCTGCACTCAGTGTGGGACAGGGACCTGCAGTTTGTCCCTCAGTGCTGCCCTACAGCATCAATGGAATGGCTGGAATCCATTACTTGGGTGATCAGATCTCAAAACCTGAGAAAAATAACCCAGCAGAATTCCTGACATGGCCCAAAGAATCAGGAACCAGAGGTTGCTGCAATTGTTTTACTGGACATTGCAAGGGAAATATAAATAACTGAGGCTCCCCAGCTACATTCTGGAAATAAAGAAATAAATTTGTTGCCAGACCCTGGCTGTTCATCAGTTAAGAGGAGCCATGACCCATTAAAGGATGGCTGCACACAGACAATCCAGTGTTTCATTCTGGTGTCATGTTTGCATTTTTTAGTGTCACCTGTTACAACAGTAGCGCTAGTGATCTTTGTTTTTTTTCTAATATAGGGACATATTATTATTTTTTAATTTTTATAATTATTTTTTAAATATAGGTATTTTTTTTAATATACTGCTTCCTGCAGTAATTTGGAGAGTGCTGTTGCAGCACCCGTGCCATGCCCAAAATGAAAGATAGTAACTATGTACTGGGCTGCCAGCAGGAAGAGAATTGCTCACCACACCTCAAAAGCCTCTGCTCTGCCAGGTGCCTCACCTTCTCATGAGGATGCTGGATGCCGTGAGAAGAAGCTGAGTAGGTTGAGAGGAACTTGAAGAAGCAAAGTGCTATAAAAATTCAGTACTTCCCCCTAGGAGAAGTAAAACATCAGAAAAAGAAAAAAAAAGCTGAGAAAAGGGAGGTTGCTGAGGTCCCAAGTCATCCTCTGATACTCTGCCTGGCAAAAAGCCCCACTTTCAGCTGATTCCTGCCTATCCTAGCAGTTTCAGCTGCTAGGCAATGGCTGGTCCAGGACCAGTGTCTGAGCTCCAGCAGCACCAGTCAGCCTTGGTATAGCACAGGAATAAAGCTCCTCAGCTCTGACTCAGACAAAAGAAAACAGCCCACATTGCTCAGTAAGACAGAACAAAATAACACATTTTATCTCCATCATCTCCATCCACCCTCAATCTGTTTATCACTTGGGGACATGACTTAGAAGACTGTCACCTGTTCATCTCTTGATCCTTCTTTGTATCTGACAGTGTCAGATGGAGCATCACTGACAACAGTTCTACTCATTTCAGCAATAGGCACAAGTCTTGGATTTAATCTCTAAAACAGACAAGCTGAATGGGAGGTGAGGTCAAAATAGTGGCCAAAATAGCCAAGTCTTCAAATTGTGAAAAACACAGGGTGCCATTTGCTGCCAAAGGGTTACTTCTGCAGGCACAGTTTGCAACAGGAAACAGTTCCAGAAAAACAGGGCTGTAGAGGTTTCCAGCAGGAAAACCTTAAGGGATTCTCAGTAGGAGAAGGAGAGAAGACTACCTTTGCAACCACATTTGAGGTGTCAGCCCGGCTCTCACAGAGGTTGCCAAGGGTTCTAACTGAGCACTGGCACAGGGCCATCCCTGCTGGGAGCTCCCCACCAGGACAGGCACTGTGTGAGCTCCCCCGGGGCAGACTCTTGAGACCAGAATACTAGACAGTTTTCCCAGGGAAGCAGGCAGAAGGAAGACATTTTTGAATTTTTTCCCTGGGGAGATTTAAAACAAAAATACCAAATTTCCACACCCACTGCCCATGGTAGCTATGGTACATGTAACAAAAGCTATGCTACAGCAACTGATCTCCCAGACCTCTCTTGTGCACTAGTCAAGGCATCATCAGAGCCATCCTCTGGACCACACTCTTTGCTGAGGGAGTGTCAAGAAGATTCCCATTTCAAAACTGGTCTTTTTTTCCCCTTTGGGAGACACTGTAAGAAGATGTCTATATTTAAAATATTTTTTCAGGACTAATTTCAAAATCGGGAAACTTTTGTGCATTCTGGAGTGGAACAGCTGTTGGTGTCAAACATTTGTAAATTACTGCTGCAGCCAAGCCCAAACCTTTGCACGGAGCTCAATTCCGAGAGCGGCGCCCCAAACCCCCCATTTCTGTGCCAAGAGCACCACCTGGTGGCCTCCCCGGCCATGGCTACCTCCCTCAGAAACCGTAATAAAACTGAAACATTTGAAGGGGAAGGAAAAATCAGAAGCCTATAGCTGTGCACAGAGCTGTATGGATAATCTCGGTGTAAACCCTAGTGTGCTTATTGAATGAAACCCAGCAAATTAAAAAATCCTGCATTACAGGTGTGTTGAAGAAGAGGAAAGAGCCAGAGGGTGGGTTTCGCTGGGACCAGGTGAATGTGCAGGGCTGCAGAGGCTTTGAGAGAGCAAGCTATGGTCCTACTATAGCTGGCACTTACCTCCTTCTCCTCCTCCTCTGGCACCTCACCTCCCAGGACAGCAGCTCTGCTGCTCATGGGGGATGAGTAGTCACATCCCAAAGGTGCTGCATTGCACAGCAGTTGTCCCTTCTCCCTGCACAGTTCTCTGCACTCTCAGCAAGCCAAGATGGGTCTGGTATTGCTGACCTGGGCAGTGATGGGCCACCATCTCCCCTCTTCTACCTTTCCTTTACTATCAGTTTACTTCTATCCAGTGTGTTTCATAGGGTCACTGCAAGTTTTCCTGAAGCCTGAAGATGATCCTGAGGCCTGAAAGTGGGGATTTAACAAGTGTCCATGAGTATTTTTCCATATACTGTTCATAGGCTTTGGTTGGAGTTGCGCACTCATTGGGTTGCCCTGTGGCATGCTCATCAGAGAAGACCTCCCTGAGCACTGTGGGATTTCCATGTGCATCCTCCTGCTGCCTGAAGCAGGAATACATTAAACAATTCAGTCCTGGCAAGAAGACAGCCCTGTGGGAAGTAATTTATACAAGTGTTACTGGTTGTTAATGGAAATGTTTGGGAAGAAAAAGAAAATGTACACTTCTATTAAGATGAAAAAGGATGTGTCCATATAACAAATAATTCCCAGTAGCTATGCCTTGAGGCCCATGTGCAAAGGATAAGGAAGGTCCATTGCTTTTAGTAGTCTGTTCTGAAGGTTTTACATAAGAGCTGAATGGATCAGAGGGAAAATTGAAGAGGGTTGAAGAAAGTCATGCTTTGCCTGGCACTAAAGACCTTATCAAGCAGGCAAGTGAACTCACCAGTTACCTGAAGTATTAACAAATAAAAAGAGCTCACAACAATATGAGCATGAAGGAGGCAAGGGTCAGACATGGCTAATTTGGAAGTGAGCAGCTTACACCAAACACCTATGGGCCCAGCCTGGTAGCACAGCCTTGCAGATAGAGGCACCTAGAGAGCTGCAAAATTACAGCTTGAGAATCTTTTCTCTCAAGCCTGAATCCTTCTTGCTTCCCAGGCTGATAAGCTGATAATAGCTGCAGACAGAAAGGAAATTTCCCAAGGTGATAAATGGTCACAAACAATTTAGAATCTAGTGAAAAACAGAGTGGAATTCATAATAAAGATTAACACCTGGTGTTTTTCCCATGGGATACATCCAGAAGTATGATCTCCTGGGTGTTTATCGCAATTAGGCAATGAGCTACTGTGCTGTTCTAGTCTCTCGTAACATGTTTTAAATACAAGCCCTCCACTCAGTAAAATCGGCCTTTTTTCCCTAAAAGGGTCCATGTGTGTTGCTGCTCTTTTTTTCTCTCTCTAGGACCACAACCACACAGCCTGATGTGTAGGATCAGGTCACCCAAGGCACCTTTAGCTCATAGGTCATGGGAACCATAGCAAAAGCCTCCTGTTAGCTAAGACAATCCTTCACCTCTCTTCCTTCTCTCATTTCTTTTTGCTTTCCTGTCCCTTCCACTTTCATTTTCCTTACAAGTTTAGGAAGAGCGCTTTCATCTGCAGACAGACTAGCTGGCAGGTCACGCAGCCATAGCTATGACAAATACTACACATGTGGGATGAATACATCCAGCATATACTTGTTCTGTTTATCTTCTGGATGTCACTTGGCCTACATACAACCACATCATGAGAAGTGTTTTCTTACTAAAATATCAAAGCCGCTTTAGTAAAGATGGAATTACTGAAAAGGCTCTTCATTTCAAGAGACACTTCGACACCACAGCACTGTAAACCTTTATCGTTTTGGTTAATAGAAAAATTAAGTGTTTTGTACTGTGAGCAGTTATAGTTTCTGGGACAAGTCAGCATCACTGGAAAAAATGAGATAAGTACATGTGAATGAACATGTTGTGTAACAAAATGTAGTGTCACTTTCACTTCCTAAAATTGCAAGGGCCCAATTTTATTGAGAGACACTGAAAATTGAAGCCCACACTAATTAGAAATATAGAGTAATACTACCTGTGAACATACTTTTTTTCCAGGTTTAGCAGATGTTTGATGAACATCATCTAAATTACCTGTTATATGCTTAAAGCTCTTTGGAAGTGTTATTAAGTTATTTTTGTTTCAAACCACCCTTCCTTTGTTCATAAGAAATGGGTGAACACGAAAGGAGCATCTGTGTTTAAAACATAGTAACATTATTGGATTTTACTTTGACATAAAGGTTCTTGATATTACAATATGCAAAGCAACATTTTTCACCAGTTAATACAGCTTCCTGAGTCATGTCCTTTTGTAGACATCCTTTTTCAAATTTTCTTTTTTTTTTCCATCTGAAATGAATTTCCTATTGCAATCCTTGTCAGCTTGAAGTTACAGGCATATTTCTTTTTCAAAGCTGTTTGCACATTGTAGAAAAGGATGCAGGCAAGAAGATGGTTTATCTGCAGCAACTGCAAAAAAATTACCTACTGTTTACTTTCACTGTGGATTTCTACAAGGATTGCTTTCAGTAGTGAAATTTTGAAGAATGGCATTGGATTTGTTTGCTTGTTTCTAAGATGCTCTTTAGACTCTCCTCATACATCCCCTACCACAACAAAGGTGGTCTCTTGTGGAGACCCTAAAGGGTAGTTCCTAGCTAGGGAACACGAGAGGCCTCTCTCAGCTGCCCTCTCTTGATAATGAATCCTGTTCTATCAGGCCAAAGCAACCCCTGTTCTGTTCCTTGGGTCAGCTCCCTGCCCTTTTCCTGTCTATCAGCCTTTCAGTCACTTCCACCCTGTTTCCCTGTTGGCCCCTATGCCCTAACTCCACCCTTGTGACACCCCCATGTCCCCTGGTAATTGGTCTCTGATACTTCTTTCCCTGCCCTCCACATGCCATGTACTTAACCCAAAGCCCCAGAGGAGGCCTTGCCTTTGCCTGTGAACACTGGACTGTGCACACGCGCGGCTGAAATAAACATCTCTGTAAAACCCCTGCAAAGGCCCTTCCTGCTTCTTCACCTGTACCACCTCAACAACCACCCCAACCTCAACAGTCTCTGGATGCTGCTCCACAGAAGATACTTTAAAGTCTTTGTAGACCTCCTTCTTCTTAAAACTCATAGCACTCATCTCAGAAGAGTAGGTAGAATATTCATATAAAGTACCACTAAAACTCAGTCCTCAGAAGTATTTCTCCAGCAGCAATGTCCCAAGTTATAAAGGTTTGCTTGTGCTTGAAGCCACACAGAAAGGAATGAGATTTGTGTGAAGTAGGAGGACAGACCCAATCTGGAAAATGTTTGCAGCTTACACACAGCTCTGTAATGAGGCACAGACAGTGAAGGAGGATGAAATATATTCCAGCAGAGACAGCAGTCCCACTCTAGCCTTGATCAACACAAGCCATTGTCGATGACCAAGAAAAGGACAGGATCCTTTTCCTTAAGCTTTTAAAGATCAGGCTTGCCAGTGGCCATAAGGAAGGCCACAGGAATCTTACCTTGGAAGAAGATAGATGTGTGACATGCTGAAACACTTTCTAGTCCCCTGAAGTTTCACAGAAAATGTCTGGAGGAGACCATAGCACAGAAGACCACAGCACAACATCTCTTTGAGCCTGGGGGTTTCCCTTTGCAACACCTCTCAGCTCAGGTCTCCCATTTTTAACTTTTTCCCCTTCTCCACACCCCCATGGCAACCTGGGCCTGCAGCATACTTGGACACTAACTACCATTCAACACCACAGTAAGAAGTGTTAGAATCATAGAATGGTTTGGGTCAGAAGGGCCCTCTAAAAGTTATCTAGTTTCAAAATGCCAGCCTCCTGCAAGATGCAGAGGGCAGCTGTCATTCTCTAGACAAAGTACAGATGAGAGAGTCAGAACTCATGCCCAGGGTAGCCTCCCTCAGTCCCTCACCACTCTCCTGATACTACTACTCATTGCTACTAGGGATTTTCTCTTTGAATTTCTCCTTTTGAAACCAACGCGTTTACAAAGACTGATTGTTTAATTATAGGTTATTTGAGCCTCTTTGAAGATACTTTGCAGCAATGAAAAAATAGCTCCTGTCTCCCCAGCTGCTTTTGAAACCACCACGGACAGTTGTCCTTGCCTTTCCTTGGCTGAAGATTTCCTCTTGCAATGTTTTTCTCCCCTGCATAATTCTCTTCCCCAGGCTCACCTTTCTTAAGAACTTACTTGAGGGAATCTACACAATTAGACATTTAAATCAATTAGGCTGACTGACAGGAGGATTAAGTCTAGCATATTCTTGATTGCAGACACAAACACTCAGCTGGAATAAATACCTGCCTCATAAGGACTTGCTGAGGCTTAATTAGTTGATGTTTGTGAAGAGCTTTGAACACATGAAGTGCTGCACCTGGACCTGCACGGTTATTCTCTCTGTTCCTAGTAATGGAGGCTTCAAATTTGGACATGGGAAAAACAAGGAGGACAGATGGGGACTGTGACTCAAGGCTGCCAGGGACCACAACTGCAGGAGAGGACAGTGATGTCTGTCAGGGCTTTGCTCTGAATAAACATCACTGCTGCTCTGTGCTCACGAAGCCTCTCATTCCTCTGCAGAATGGCAGCAGCCCCTGACCTCCAGACCTCACACCAGGACTTTTCCCCACACTGGAACCACACCAGCATCAGATCAACAGGTGGGGCATGGGTGAATTCTGGATGCCAGTTGTTCTGCACCTTGTTCTCCAGCATTCTTCCCCGGAAGGAATTCAGGTTGTATGTGCTTTTAAAGAAATACCATTCACTAAGGCATCAAGGCACTCACTCCTAATAAATAAACAAGAGCTCAAGTTCAACACCTTTGAGAATGCCCAAAGGCAGCACTGGTATTATTAACAGCTAACACACACCTAGGAAATCTTCACATTAACAGAAAGTGTCCACACACTTCAGCAATACAAAGGATCTCTTTTCAAAGAAGCATATATAAAGTATCACCCTGAAACCTAAATTTCTCTGGTTGTATGGGGTTAAATATAGATTCAGTTTTGCAAGTTGTATGCTTCACCAAAAAAGACTACACCTGAAAATCAGTAAAATAACTAAGTATAGTAACTAATATACCAATTAAAATAAGTTGTTTTTTCAGCCCATACAGAACTGTCTTACTGAAGTTGCAAATGTGTACACACATGGGAACTGAAAAACTTTAACAAAACTCACAAAATATAGTTTGGACTGGCATTAAAAAAAAAAAAATCCTCAGAATCCAAATCATTCTAGCCTGCCGGTAAGGAGAATTTGTAAAAAACAAAGCTGTCCCATCCTTACCTTTCCTCTTTTAGCTGATTTGACATTGAAAACAAATTGAACAGTCAATCCTGATGATTTACCTTGCCAGAATGAAGCTGCTGAATTCTTTGTCTGTCAACCTCCCAGAATCCTGTGTATAGGATCTGTCCAAAAGTACATCCAAACTATTTTCCTGATAAAGGCTGTTTAGTTTCTAATACAATTCATAGCAGCCCCATCACTGATGCATTAAAGCAATGACATGATGACACTATTTTTGCCAGTGCATTTTGAATAAGGTTACAATTTTTTTCTGCTGGGTGGAGAAGTAGTAACACCGGCAGTGCTTTTCCTGGTCATTAAGGGATTTATCTGCATATCCTTGTTCTTTTTCCTCATATATCCTGCTTTCTTTCCCCAGGTAACTCTATACCTAAACAGAGGTTTTGGAAATTCTGTTTTTATAACCTTACCAGTTATTAGCCAATAAAATATGTAAGGCTTCAGCTGTTAGGAGTTTATTACTATCACATTCTAGTATGAAGCTCTAACTTCCGTCCCTTGAACACTAACTGTATGAGTTATGAAAGCATATAAAAATAAACTTCCATAAAATTCTCCTGTGGATGAATAATTGCTCAAAATTACTTACATGGTGGAGCAGTTTTGCTTTTATTTCTTTTAAGGGAATTCTTCTTCTGTTGTGTTACTAGAAAATTATGATCCAGGTGAGATAATCTAGTGGTTGCCATAGTATCTTCTTGGAATCAGCTAAGTAACTGGGGAACCACCACAGGAATGTTACACACCAGCAAAGGGAAAGATTTTTTTATTTCACTGATAAAGCTCTGTTAGATTTGTCTAGAGCATTGATTTACGTAAGAAAAAATATTTTGAAAAAACACTATGTTTCCCTTCAGCTTTTCCTCCTCTTGTTTATTTCCCACTTTTTTCTGTCAGAATCTTTTTTGTTTATTTCAAATCACAAGGGGCTACTTAATACGGTATCTCTCCCTCTTTATTTGAAGAAATACTACCTTACCAGGACACATGCTGGCTTTTATCCAAACAGCCAACATACTCCCATTTTCAAGAACAATTTTATGCTTTCATTGGAAATACTGGTCAATAATACATTTATCATCCATCACTCACCATGTGAACAATATTCTGGCCAGTATGTTTCCAGGCAAGCTGAAATTAATAAAACATATTCAACCCATTTAGTTCCAGCCTTACACTAGGCACAAATGTTTCTTCTGAACTATTAAATAGTATGCTGTAGTAGTGTCATTGAAAGTGTCAACATTGCAAGCTGGGTAGTTGCAAATGCTTAGGATTACAAAACTGTACTCTTTTTGAAACTCCAGCAATAAGGTTTTCTTGACAACTTACCATAGGGGTTAACAATCATACACTTCCATTTTCTAGGAAAATCATCTTCATTGCTGGAATCCTTTATGTTAAACATTATCTAAAATGTTCTATGCTGCAATTCTTCATGGGAAATGCCTTCTTATGGCCCAGTGGTTGTCACTGAAATTTAGAAAGCTTTTATAAAGACAGCAATGACAATGCATGATTAACCTTTTATGATTCAATACATTTTTCCAGTGGTTACAAGGATCACCCCTTTTTCAGACCTACACTCCTTATCAATTTAGCAATCTCACACAGCTTCTGTTGTAGCATCTGCTCAGCGCTCCCAAGGTACTTCATATTCTCACTGCACCAAACATTCTTACTGTTTTAATTGCTGAAACACTCTGGAAATAATTCCTGTATTTCTCTGGGTTTTAAAATGCTTCCAGCACTGCATATCAGCTTCTGAATTCAGAAAACAAAATGTATTTCCAGTGACATGTTATTTGCTTTACTTTAAGGTTATTTGCTTTAGTTTTTCTGATTTTCCAATTGCTACTTTGTCAAAACTGTTCTAATTTAAAAGAAAAAAATTCTGCAAGAATACAACGTCTGACTTTTATGATAATCAGACAAATTCATTACACTGCTGGACTCTGCCTTCAACTACTTCTGACATAGGAAACACGTCTGAATCCCACTCCTAACAGCAAAGCATTACATCAGATTTAATTAGCTGCCTATACAAATTGTTAAAATGAGGTGCAATAAATGTGTGTGATTATCATAAAAGTCAGTCATTCCAAAGAGTTTACAGTTATTCTTAGAGTAATGAGGAAGCTGCGATGTCTTTAAGGACCAATATGCAATAAACTTTTCTCACTGGCAGCCACTTTATCACACATGCTCATATGCAGAGAAGGTAGCTTCTTCAAAAATACCATCAATATCCTAAACACAATTTTATTTCCACTGCTTCAGACAATACTGCAGGCCTCTGGGAAAATACCTTTAATAAGAGAATTGAAATATACACATGCTACTAAGAAACAGTCTCCTTTGCAAAAGCCACTTTTTGCAAGCAACTCAATTTCAAATAGAATGCCTGTTTCCACAAAAAAAAAGCAAACCTTTTTCTAAAAAACTTGAATTTTACAGAAAAATATTTAATTATAGGAGAAATCAGTCCTATGTGCATTAAGCATAAGTGAAGCTAAGTCTGCTTGTCATGATCACTCTAACATCACAGCATATATGACTAAAACAATACAGGGCAAAAAATTGTGGTAGAATAAATCTCAGCTCCAGTTCTGCAAAGACTTATGTTGATTTTAATGGGATTACATGCAGCAGCAAAGAAAAACACATCTGTAAGTATTCAAAGGACTAGCAGCATTAGGATGGGTTCTGCTACTCATATATGAAGGTACACACAACACTTAGTGAAATTGCAAACCTTTCAAAACAAGCATTTCCCAGATACATTACTATAAGAAAAAGCCAACCAACCAACCAACCAAAAAACCAAAAATAAACTCAAAATACTTGGTGACATTTGTTTCCTAATTTATTGGAAAGAACTGAAACATAACATTTACTGTATAATTTACCTTTATTGGAGATACACCAGAGGAATAACAGCTTTTCTGCTGAAGTCTACAATGTATTTTAATTTAGAAAATTACACCTTCAGCCTAGTTACAAATAAACCATGCTGGAGAACAAACAGTGCCATTATACACTGTAAGCCCAGTTAAAGTGCCCATAATTCCTTTCAGGAGCAAGAATGTCAACAGCAAAGTATTACTCGTGGACTTAGAAAAGACAGAAAAACGCATGTCCAGAAACATAAGCAGCATTTTCCTTACGTTGCTTAAATTAAAAGAAATCCAGGTGACAGAAGAATTATAGGAAAAATATTTAAGACTGATACTTATGTTTCTTTGGGAAGATCACTTTATAAGCACAGCAAATTTACTGTATTTTCAAGCAGACTGTATACCTCCCCAAATCTGGGTACTTGCCAAAAAGCAAGCAGACAACTCCTGATAGTTCACTTTAACAAGAGGACCAAAACCCAAAAGCCTAAGCTCAAGGAGATAACATCCCATTATCCCTCCATCACTCTACAGCCAAAAATGCAGTAACAGAGATATAGGAAATCCACCCATAATTCCAGTCAGAAGCGAGGTGGCAGATTTGATGCTGTTTGAATCGAACAATTCCACACAGCTGTTAAACAACCTTCGATTTAGAAGATCCCTGAATAAAAGAAGTTAAAGTGCCTGGGTCTCAGAGGAAACAGTCTCTGCTGTACTGCCTTCAATCACGAGTCTCCTGGGCAGGCATATATTTTTAAATATTAGGAGACTAAATATACGAGCAGTGACCAAATTCCCATTGTTCATTTTCAGGCAGTTATGCACCATGCAGCGTGAAGCACCAGTTTTTGCACAGTTTCACATGCCTAAACACTTCCAAAATATTTTGCTCATTCCCATTTCTAAGGCCAGAATTTCCTGAAGAAAAACATATTAACATGTGAAGATTTCACCATGTTTCAATTATGGGAGTGATTCAAGGGAATAAGAGGCCAATGACAGTAGGCAGATGACAGGTGATAGAGAATATGTAGGTGAAGTCTAGGACCAATGAAATGTAATAGCATATGGTAAAGTGAAGAAGTTGACCTTGGTGGCAAATGGAGGGGATATCCAGGGACCACTTTATCTTCAGGCAGTTAAAAAGCTAAAAAAGCAGCTCTGTCTATTACGCATGTGTTTCACTACAGCATGAAATACTGATTATTTGATTCCATATGCTTGGATCTTTGTGCTTGCTTCAAGTCGGAGAAATATTACATTTAGAGCATGAAAATATGCAAGCATGCTTAAAAGCTGCAACCAACTAAAGAAGAGCCAAGTCAATGATTAAAGATGATGAAGAGCCTCTGATTTCTAAAAGGAGACTAATAGTTAATACCAGATAGTAAAGAAACAACCCTGGAATAACTAGAACTTGATCAGGATCTCCATTATGAGTTAGGAACCAAACAATACCTTTTAAGAGGCATGGAAGGATTCCTACTCAGCTGATTTGCTAAAGCTTGCACTAAACAAATAGGTTCTTGCCTTCTATTGCTTTAGACCCAGCAAATCCTCTGGAAGTGGAACTTTCCTGTTGAGGTCTGCAATAATTTGCACTTAGCTCTTTGGGGGAAGGTTGTTTTTCTTGGTGATACATTCTGACTCTCTTCATTGTTAGCATTTAGAGAGATGAGGACATACATAACTGGTTTTATTTTCAGTGGAATATAAAGCCATGTGAGAGTCTAATCCATAAAGACTTAAGGAAGAGCAAGAAGGGATATTTCCTCTTCCTAACAAATCAGCAAGAATTTATTCTATTATCACCCCCAGCTTTGAGCTTCCTCAGACTTATTATACAGAAAGGAACCTTTCTTGAATGGAAATGAAAACATTAAGGGGAAGATGACTCCAGAACCCAAGGAGACAAACCTCAGGAAAGGAAGAACAGTGATAATGCTCAATCATAGAGTGTGAACATGGTTCATATATTAGAAACCCTCTTACAGAGCATAAATATCAGGTCTGCATTGGAATGTCACAGAGAGGGAAAAGAAAAGCCTGAGAAAAGGCAGTAAGAGATGACTGGGGATCTTCACCATTTTTTGTCTTAGTCCTGCCTAATATTACTTTCAACATCAGCAAGCAAAGCTTGAGGCTGAGCTCTCCAAAATCATACGGGTTTTCATTGCTACAAGTAACATAAACCATAATGTTTGGGGACCTGGACTCCCTCGGTCAACACAGAGGTAGAGCAAGAACACCAGAAGCAACAAGAGAAAAGAAGGAGTAATGAAGTAGGAGAGAAAGAGGTAAAAACCCTGAGAAGCACCTGGAAGCTTTTTCAGCCTCCAACCTGAAGGAGGAGGGCCTAATGCCACATCTGTTAGCAACAGTGACAAACCCATGCCTCAGCACTGCAACAGCAGCATCTGTACTTACAGGTCCCATGCAGTAACCACCTGGCACAGTCCACGTTTAGCCTGTCTGGAACACAGAGAACTTGAAAGAAAAACAAAATCATTGAAAAAATAACTATTTTTATAATCATTACAAGCAAAATCTCCATCTTCTGCACTATGAATAAGGCTGCAGACAGGTTCTTAAGGGTAAAAAAGGCAACTTGTTACACACGCTCTAAACTTTCAGATTCATTGCTGATTACATATACAGTCACTTCAGACTTTATTCCTAAACAACTATATTAAAAGTAAGATAATTACAAAATATAGTATTGCCCATCAGAAGCTATTTTTCCACAATTTCCTATCCAAAACAGACTTAAATTAACAGAGGATATATTATTACTAGTACTCAAATACGATGTAATGCTTTTATAATATTAGGTTACATTAGATTCCCTTAACTCAGGGAAGCACTTAAATCCATTCTTGTTTTCAGGAAAAGGAAAAGTTTTCCTGACTCAGAGACTCTAAAGCAGAAGTATGACATATCATATAGCTACTACCTGGGCATACAGTAAAGATGATTGGTTTGTTTCACCAATTCTTGAACTCCACAGCAAGTCTTATTCCAGTTAGTATTAGAAATAAGCCAATTCAATTTAAAGTGCAATTCTCCTTTAAGAGTCAAGTGATGTCTACTTTTCTATATAATTCTTGCACAAAAGTCACAAGATGAAACAGGAACATGATGACAGCACCCTACACTTTTTGGTTATTCAGCAAGTTCACACAAAATATTAGCACTCACCAAAAAAAATATTCTGGTTCATATAGTTGTGAAAATGTCCCACTAATTCTGAAATATTTCTGACATTTCTCATTATGAAATACATAGGCAGAGCAGAAGCTCTCCAAGTGCAAAGGCTGTGTATTCATTGCCAACACCACTGATATTCTAACATCAATATTATTTGCTAGCCCATGAAACTTGAGAACAAAGAATTATAAAATGGAAAACTCAAGTGCTTTTTGAATTGAATTAGTTAATCAGAAACTCTGAGATTCAAAAGCTGGTCTAGGTCATGGCCCCTCTCTGGGCTGTATATTTTTTCCCCACAGGATTTCTTTAAAACTGCATCCAATAAAAATATTAAAAAACACATGAAATAGAGCATCTGAGGATTCCCCAGGAAGACCTCTCCACAGCCAACAAGTTGTTCATCCCCAAGCTGGATTTTAGTCTACTTTCACCCCACAGGACACAGCACCACCTTCCTGCAATAGGAACATTGTACCACCTGTTACTCTGAACAACCAATGAAAGATGTTGCCAAGGGAGATATCATAAAACATCAGATTTAGTCAATAAGGATTTGAATTCCCTCACAACTTAACAAATACAATATTTGGCTTCTTATTTAATATATCCTACAGCTAAAGAATAGATTTACTTTTTATTCTTCCTACTCTGTGGCAACAAAGAATTAGTGAAAAGACTGTTTAAAGAATTAGTGCAAGATGTGTACGCAGACAGCTATTTTGAAAACATTACAAACACAAAACTCCTGAAGGATATCATAAAAAAAGGATGAGAGAAGAGTCACCACTAGTGTCAGTCACAGAAGCAAACATTTGTAAAAGATATAAAAGTACAAGTACTTAAAGAAAAATAACAGACACCCTCCAGAATTTATCTAGTCCCCACTGCTTTCAACAGAGAGACTGCCAACATCAGATGAAGTGGATGTGAATTTGATCTCTGTCCTTCAGAATCTCAGAATCAAAAAAAAAAGGCATGGCAATAGCCACCAATAGCTATACATTAAATTGCCAATTGATTTAGAAAAGAAAACATAAATGATTTGTTGATCAATAAAAAGAAGACAAAATGAGCTTGCAAGATTTCATGTGTCCTCATCAACGTCCTTTCGGCGCTGGGCCCGGAAATGGCGCTCAATGTTTATTGTCACTTCCCTCTGCAAATTCCTGCTGTTAGTTTTCCCAGCTGTTCTGATCCAGGGGTGCTGAAGTACCTGACGTGCTGTGTAGCGCTTCTGGGGATCCACTATCAACAGCCTGGTGATGAGGTCTTTCGCTGCTATTATGGAAGGAAGTAAAGGAGAGAGGGGTGAAGCACAATGGTGTGCAACATACTCTAGGATGTGCAATCCTGTGCAATATGATCTAGAATGACCCTGCTCGAGCAGGGTGAAACACATCACCCACCATGGTCACTTCCAACCTTACCCATTCTGTCACCCATGGTGACAGTTATACCCACATAAAATGTGCTTATTTTTTTCATCAGTTTTAATATGGTTTTTGTAACTATCCCCAGGAGCCATTCTAAAAACTGCAGTTAGTGACGGAAAATATTAAATCTCTATGACTGATGTCATTCTCCCGTTCAGAAATGGAGGAGAAGTGAAGGGAATTTAATCTCAAGTGTGCTGAAGGCATCAGGTTAAGTGTTCACATTCACAGGAATGAGCACTAGGTACAGGGAGTAAAGGAATTTTCAGGTTTCTGAAGAGTGCACAAAAGACACTGTACTAGCCTGTGAGAAAGAAAAAAACTACTACATGCAGACCCCATTGTCAACAGGAAACTGACACTGTGTTCTGCAGGGCAAGGATTTCATTCTCATCTTGTAAGATTTTTTAAAACATCTTTACAATCTAACATAACCCTTAAGATTATTTTGACATCTTTTTCTGCAGAGACACATAAACAAGATTAGGAAAATCCTTGCTTTTACTTAGAAAGGGAAGAATTGACGACTCCATTAAAGCATTCAGAACTAATATGCAGAAATATAGCTATGAATAGTACCAGAGGACTAAATTCACATTTAAAGCATTAAAGATTCACAGAAGAGACACCTATAAAACACTCCAAGTTGATCAAGCTCACTGCCCTGAAAAAAGAGCTTTTCCCACTGCAGGTAAGAAGACTGCCACTTCTCAGATCTGCTATAAGTACAGAATCTTACCTGCAGAAATATCGTCCCAGTAAGGGGATAGGAACTCGTAGTGACCCAGCTGTATGATCTGAAACAGCTCCTCTTGATCACGGTCCTGACTGCGGAAAGGGGGGAAACCGCAAAGCAGGATGTAAAGGATCACACCAGCTGCCCACATGTCTACTTCAAGGCCATAGCCTAAGGAAGAAGGGACAAAAGACTTCTAAAAGTCTTATTTTAGAAAGAAAACTCACAAATGCAAGGGAAATGTTTATTAGAAATAGAATGAAAAAAACCCACAGAATCTCTCTGCTCAGTTCCTCAAAAAGATGTGAGCAAAAGAATGAGTGGCTGGTACACCACACTTACAAGCTGTCCATTATCAGCTACACCTCTCAGAGTCTTCTCCACAACATGTTCACAACCACTGTCTCATAAGGCCAGTGTCAACTGGAGACTAATTGAGAAAACAGAGCATTTATTTCTAAAATAGCCATCCTCATATTCTCTTCACAAAAGAACTAAGAGTGCCAAGTTTTCACTGAAATTGGATATAACTGGAGATGTGCAACCCAGCTCCACAGAACAAAAACCAGAAATAGATTTGCTCGAGTCACCAACAAAACTGACTTCTTTCCAGGTCTGAATCTTTTCTGAGATGAAATCTTCAAAATTCCTTGTGATGTGAAACATGTTTTGAATTGTTACATAAATTTAACACACATGTTGATAAACACTTTGCATCATCAAGGACTTTGGAAAGTTGTTTGGATTACAGTAATGAAATGGGGCTAGCTACTCTTAGGTTGCAACATGAACTTTTGGTCATTTACCCCTTCCAGCTATTATTATCTATGATATTTTATGGCTTATCTGCTTGGAAGTCAGTGATATATTAGCCCAGACAGTAATAATGTAAATTATTAAATGTAAGCAACTGATGTCATGCTTGTGTTTGTTAAAAACTAAGAGATCTCCTTTCCCAAATTACACTGCTAGCCTATCTCCTACCCTGAAAAGATATTTCAGTAGATTGAAACATTCTGGACTATTTCCATTATTATAAAGTTCAGCATAATTGAAAGATTTATGAAAAACTAAAAATATATATACTCACCCTTCTCAGCAAGTATTTCAGGAGCAACATACGTTGGTGTTCCACAAACAGTAAATATTGGTTTTGTAACCTGCTTAGCAAGGCCAAAATCTGCCAGTTTCAGTGTAGTAGATTTATCTGCATTGTGCTGAACCTATATCCAAACAAAAAAAATATATATATATGTTTAGTCCAGATGCATTTTAAAACAGCAAAATATAAAGGAAGCAGAAAATCAAACAGGAGGGAGTTCTAACAATAGTACTAATAATGGAAACAGCTTTAGAACACGATTCTTTTCCCCCATACACTAAGAGAGTGCATTTATTTAAGAGGATAAGCAATTATGGAAAAAAGAAAACTTTGCTCTACAAACTCTGGCATACTGCAATTTCCTAGAAATTAATAGAAGGAACGCAAAAAAAAAAAAAACAAGAGTCAATTAAATATTATTATTTCCTCTTGAGAAAAGAAACTGTTCTTTTTCCCTGGGAAAGCAAAGAGGAATGCTGTGGATGTCTTTATGCTTAAATGCAATGAGCCCAGGTAAACTACTGACTTTATCCTTGTGTTTTAGCCCCAGATAGCAACTAAGTACCACACAACTGCTCAGCCACTCATCCCCCATCTGCCCACAGTGGAATGGGAAGGAGAATCCAAAAAAACAGTATGTTGAGATAAGAACAATTTAATAATTGAAATAAAAGTTTGATAATAATAACAACAGTAGGAATGGTAACAACTATAATGAGAAGGGGGATGGGGAGAGAGAGCGACAGAAAGAGAAAGGAATAAAACCCGAGAAAAACAAGCATTGCACAATACAACTGCTCACTGCCCACTGCCCCTCAGCCCAGCCCAGATCATTCCCCAGCCCAGCCCAGATCATTCCCCACCACAGACCAGCAACTCCTGGCAAACGCTCCTCAGTTTATTTACTGAGCATTGTGTTCCATGGCACAGAATATCCTTTTGGGTCAGCTGCCCTGGCCATGCTTTCTCCCAGCTTTTGGTATACCCGCTACCTGGCAGAGCATGGGACACTGAGAATTCCTTGACTTAAGATAAGCAGTGCTCAGCAACAACCAAAACATCACTGTATTATCAATGTTATTCTCATACTAAATCCAAAGTACAGCACTGTACCAGCTAAAACCAAGACACATGGAAAGTGTATCTTCATCATACTGGTCTAACAACAAAATACAAACCAACAAAAGCTTTACATTCTTTCCAAATTACTCTGCTACTCTACCTGCTCCCCTGAAACTAGATTAGTAATGGTCACCACACAGCAAGAGTTGTAGAAATAGGTCCATGCAGAATGACCTCCTAATTGGGCCTTTTCAACAGTTCCCATCTCCTACATCCACCGAGAAAGTAGTCAAAATACTTCCTCCAATTCTAATTTTGTATGCATGGGTCTTTAGCATTACTTTATAATGTAGTTAATGAAGGGTTATTTTAAGAAATGAAATATGTTAGTGACAGTGGGATTGAGCAGACCCTCAGCAAGCTGGCAGGCAACACCAGGCTGAGTGATGAGTTTGACATGTCTGAAGGATGGGATGTCATCCAGAGGCAGCTGAACAAGCTCAAGAAGGCTGAGCCTCATGAGGTTCCACAAGGAAAAGTGCAGGGTCCTACATCTGAGCTGGGGCAATCCCAGGTATCAATACAGACTGGGTTACGGATTGAGAGCAGTCCTGTGAAGAGCAATTTGGGGTAGCTGGTGGATGAAAAACTGGAATGAGCCAGCAATGTGCGTTTGCAGCATCCTGCATTGCAGAAAGCCAATCATATCCTGGGCTGCATCCAAAGCAGTGTGGCCATCCGGGCAAAGGAGGTGATTCCGCGCCTCTGCTCTGCTCTGGTGAGACCCCACCTGCAGCGCTGCATCCAGCTCTGGGATCCCAGCACTGGAGAGACATTAACCTGTTGGAGTGAGTCCAAAGGAGGGCCAGAAAAGAGGGATGGAGCACCTCTCCTGTAAGGAAAGGCTGGGAAAATGGCGGTTGTTCAGCCTGAAGAAGACCTTATTGTGGCCTTTCAATAATTAAAGGGGGCTTAAAAGTAAGATGAGGACAGGCTTTTTAGCAGGGCATGAAGCAACAGGAAAAGGGGCAATGACTTTAAACTGAAGGAGAGTAGATTGGGACTAGATACTAAAAAGAAATGTTTTATGATGAGAGTAGCAAAATATTGGATGCTCACAGAGGTGGTAGATACTCTGTCCTTGGGAACATTCAAAGTCAGGTTGGACAGGGCTCTGAGCAACCTGGTCTAGCTGAGATGCCCCTGCTCTTTATAAGGGTTTGGGCCAGGTGACCTTTAAAGGTCCCTTCCAACCCAAACCATTCTAGGATTCCATATTCAAAGGCCAAGTCATAAACAATGCAGCACTATAATTAAATAAATCAGTATGCTTAATACTAGTGTCTGACACTCAAATATTCTGTGAGAGGTAAAAAAAGTCATTAATATCCTTTAAATGAAAATTGTTTGTCCCTGGAACTATGGGGAACAGATCAGCAGCTAAAATGTCTACAAAAAAGCCAAGAATTGGTTTTGAATGGACAAACTGGAATATAATGTGACATGTATACTCCATGTTTTACCACCTCATACTTTGCCATCAGACATCACTTAAGAAAGCCAAAAATTCAGGATGGTCTCTATTACCAGATAACTAAAAGCACAGATGTGACAAAATTTGCTTTTGTACATTACAGTTGACTAATACCCATTAATCATCATTAAGCAAAATAGATTTGGACTTTTTGGTGGGGATTTTTCTTTTTTCTTTTTTTTAGGAAACAGCAAGTATTGCACTACAACATAATACAGTAAAGCCTACTAATCCCTTTTCACCTTCTTTATAAAAAATGCACAAAACTGGGAGGAGTGACTGATGCCCCAGAGCACTATGTGGCCATTTAGAAGGATCTCAACAGACCTGAGAGACAGGCAAGACAGAACCTTTTGAAATTTAACAGACAAGTGCAGGGTCCAAAACCTGGGCAGGAATAACCCATGCATCAGTACAGGCTAGGGGCTGACCAGGTGGAAAGCAGCTCTGCTGAGAAGGAGCCGGGGCTCCCGGGAGACAACAAGTTGTCTGTGAACCAGCAGTACCCTTGTGCACTCTTCTAGTTTTCATTAAGTAAAATATTTTGGGCTTTTTTTTCTGGTCTTCCATGAAAAAATATTTTTTTCAGTATGAAACTGAAAATAAAGTTTACTACAACCATGCAGTCAAAATTTCTGCAAGAAGAAGCTAAAATGCCACAGCCATTTTCTCTATCATATTAGGCCAACTATGTGACAATCTTTTGCCATCATGCACTGTGAACACAAACTGACAAAAATGACAAAAAAATTATAAAAGCATCACTTGCTTCATAGAACAACATCTATCTATAAAATTTATATTCTAACAATAAGGGTAATAGGGGCAAGATGTTTCAAAAATTCACAATTGAAATGCTCAATTTTATATGCAATATGAAAACATGAGCATTAATGTATTTTCTGATTCTATATATATTTTTTTTTAATTATATAAGAAAAGCATGCCACACAGAATTTCAATTGCCCTGCATGCTACTGTACTAAGACAAAAAATACTGAAAGATTTATATACATTTTTAGAAAACAGCAGGGTGGTGGAAAGGGTGGAGAACACAGTGGTCTTAATCCCAGTCCCAAAATCTTCAGGAGATTTCTTGCTTTGTAAAATGCACTGCTGCACTTTTTCTTTTCTCAGGACGCCAGACTCCTCATCTCCCATTACAGCACAAGGTGGCAACGCAGCACCATCTGTTCTTTCAGGCCATAACCACTGAGCTTCCACTTCACTTAACAACGGAGCAGGAACAGCAGGCACGGTGGGTATATTTTCACAGCTTGGTGACAATCACTTCAGAGAGAGCATGTAACCTGTCAGCAAGCCTGGAAACCTCAGCCCAGAACTTCTCAGCAGCTTCACTAACACTGTGCTCAGAACAACTCAGTCAGCTCAGAGAATTCCCTTCATCCCCAACTTCCTACTGTCCCATCTACCTTTCCATCACCTGACATCACCTTGAGCATGCAAATGTGCTTCACTGTAGAAACAAAAGCTTTCATGTTCTTTTTAATCATTCCTGAGGCCAGACTACTTCCTCATAGCACTACTGCAGAAATGCACAACCTGCTCAAGAGAAATCTAACCTCTGATATCCACAGTACATATTCCATGCAATGGTGAGAACAGCGCAAAAATGGTGCTGCCTGCCTATAGACTTAATTGAGGTAAGAAAGACCAGCACACTTCAATACGCTTTCTACAGACAGCCAATTTAGGCCATACAAATACTTACGTCCTTTAACTGCCAGCATCTAGTGGTCTTAGACTAAAGGCTGTCAATTGCACACTACTTTCTCAAATACATATGGCATGTCAGAATATTAGAATATTGTCTGAGGATTTCTAGCTATCCCAGCCATACAACCAGAAAATTATAATATAAGGCCAAATTAATCATCTAATTAATTTTCCTAAAAAGGAAAAAAAAAATCTTTCTCTTTCTCTCCTGTCTGTGGGTGACTTCCAGTACTTAATGCTCTTGTTTGATTTCATATCTACCTTGCGAAATCCATCAGTGTGTTTAAGATGATGATTTATGACATTAATATTTCTGTGTACGCACATGTATAAGGTAGCACAGATTCTTCTTATAGACATCATGAAAGCCAGTTAGCCCATGTGACATTGTGTATATGGAAATAGAGCTTAAGAAAAATTTCTGCTTACACATTTGAGTTTCAGACATCCCTTGATGCTAGCCAGAAGAATCTCTATGAAAATTCTGAAAGTTATGACAGGTAAGTGGTTAAACAGGAGCTTGACTCACATGCACTCAGAAAACTGGCAGCGCTTTGTATATATGTAAATAGTGTCACAAAGGGCAGAAAGGCTACACTTGAAGTTCTCACACGTGCATGAAAACTTGAGACATAGAAAAAGGGGAAGGGAGGTAATCTCAATGCATAAAAAGCTGTAACATTTATGAAGACGAGTGTTGAAGAATTACCACATTAGCATGTGAGGGAAATGCACAAGGAGATGAGTACACAGCCACAAATCGGAAGGAGCCCTCTCCCTTCCCCCTAAAAAGGGATGACTTTATGTCTTTTACAGTTACAATCTGGAAAAACACCACCACATTTTGGGCATTAATTTCTCACTCACAAGTGAAGAAATGCTGGCAGCTGTAGAATTAAAGTCCCTTACCTAAAAACCTTGCCAGTAAATCTTGTTCCACGAGGTAGCATGAAAGAAGTGACTGGCTTCATTTGTGAGACCAAACACACCACACTGCCCATCCTCAGCAGCAAAGGTTTTCTTGCTGAACACCTAGTCCTAAATGAGGTGATTCTGTTAGCAGATGGGAGGGAGTTGTAGCAGCTGTCTTCACACCAGCTGTCAAACAGATTTTGTTTTTGTAGCGCAAGTCTACAAAACTTCCGCCTCACAGCTATGCTGCAAGGAGCCTGATCAATGTGGGCAGACACAGCAGTGAAAGAGGGAGGGGAAAAAGCAGAAAGGATGATGGTGTCCTGGTACAGAAGTGTATAACTAGAGGACAGTTCCTTAAGAGTAACTGAAGTGCAGTGAACTGTAAGATCGGTGGTGGTCTGGACGATCGGGACTGATGGAGAGATCTCTAAAGCCAGGTGTTGGAACTTGTGGTTTATTGCAAAGGGCGTGGGTGGAAGGCCCTGCTTGGAGCTGCCAGCCGCAGCTCGGAGCAGGGCTGTAAGAGCAGGAGGGCAAGAGTAAAGATAGGGGTAAGAGAGCGAGGTGTAAGAGTCTAAGAGGTAAGAGGGAGGAGGTAAGAGGTAAGAGTGCGAGGTTCCTGTTACAATACAATAAATCTTCTGTGTTGAATATTCTAATTTTCACTAACTAATCTAATACAAGATACAAATCCTATAGCATTTACATACAGCCTATAAGAATCATTACATTACCATACTGTGTTACACTTTAAACCATAAAAACTACTCTTTGGAGCCCTTCTGCCATGCTAGCAGGGTCTTCTCTGACCCTTGAACCTGTCTGAAAGCAGAGGGAATTATTCAATCAAGAGGGGATTTCTTTCACCTGGCCATACTACTGTTTTCTAGTTGTTCAGTAACTAAGGTCTGGTATCTCAAAGATGGCTTTCATTTCAATCTCACTTATAGTTTCCATATTCTCAAAATCTTTTGCCAGGCAATCATATTTATAACATTTTCCATTTTCATCTTCCCCAACAGTGAACTAATAGCTAAACCAGGTTTCCAACTTTCTCCTTTGTCAATAATTTTATAATTTACTAGACATCAAAGTATATTTCTACTTTTTCTTCTCTGGGGACAGAAACTGCTTTCTTTCCCCAGTTGCTTATTTTCATGAAATTTAGGGAAATATTTTTTCCCAAATTGCTGCTTCTTTGTCATCTCTTATGACAATTAGCCAATATGTTTAAAAGTCATTAGGAACAGGGTTAGATTCTCATACAAAGCAGGTTCAGAGTAGACATACATACTTCCTTAGTAAAATAGACAAAGGATCCTTTCTTTTCCATTTCCCATTTTCTTGAAGGGGAAAAACAGTAGATAAAGATTACAAGGTTCACCTGACCAAAAGAAGACCTAAGTAGGACAAACAAGTCAACAGCCTAAAAGTACATACCTATATTTTGACCTCTGTGTACAAAGTCCAGGTAGATTTAATTTAATAATTTAATAATTTAATTCAGATTTAAACATCCTCACTGTAACAAGACGTATTCCACAAACAGGGACATCTCTGCAGAATGCTGGAACTTGAAGCACTTCGCTTCATCTCCTGATGTTCCTGCTCCATCAACAGCCAATGAACCCATGAAATTTGCTTCAGTACTGTTCGTTACTGTTCGGCACTGGCTGATAGTAAGATTAGTGGCAGCTCTCCTTCCTACCTTACTGCCCCAGACACTCTAAAGAGACAGAGGCAGCACACAAAAAAGACAGAAACCCCAGAATCTTTCTCAAATGGCCTGTATTTATAGGAATACTTACTAGATAGCACGTGGCCCATCCAATACTATCAGGACCTTATAAACTCATTTGCAGGGTTGAATAGACTTGCTTTTCAAAAGGATTCTTTGTGTACATGGTATCTAATACTGGTGTGCACAGAAAATTAACAGCAAGTTGAAACTAGAACAGGTAAAATTTTATTTCCTGCAGTGTTTAGGTAACACTGTTCTTGGATGACAAAATACCTACAGTCTGGGAGCTGCTTTGTCCTTGAAAAACGTATTCTGACTTCCAGAATGGGCAATATGATTATTTCAGAGCTACTGCCCATCATCCTCTATTTTGCAGTTCTGTGAACTAAATGTGAAAACAAACAGAACAAACCTTTATCTTGCCCTTCTCTGCCTATCTACATCACTATGATGATTATGCATTATAGAGGGAAATGAAGCATCAGATCTCGGGTGTTTCACATGCACTAGCTTATTTTCAGCAAATAGGAAGGAGCAGGACTTGGTTCATAAGGAAAAATCAACTTCTGGAAAAAGCCATGCAGTTCTACGTGAAGTTTTGTTCAAACTTTGTGCAAACAAAGCACAAAGGCAGGGCCTACAAGCCCACTTCTTCCTGCAAACCAGCCAGTTACATTCGCTGCATTCAGAGTTGCACTCATTCTTTTACTTACACAGACATCACATACCAAAGATTTTAATGAAACTAAGCAAGATTCATAGCAGGACCTAATAAAGATGCTATTGCTTAAACATTTGGGAGCAAACTGTTCCAGCCCAGCCTTGTGCAACCTCTGCATTATCCTTGAAGCTACACTGCTTCTTTTCTCCAGAAATTCACATTGATCTCTGTGCAAAATTAGTTCTCTTAAAAGCACTGAATGGCCCATAGGACTAAATAATCTATTACTTTTTTTTGTTTGGCTAACCATGAACTTCCACAAAAGCTGATAAAATCCAATTTGTTAGAGACTGGCAAATACTTACTATTTATCTGTTTATTAGGAAATCTGGAACCCTAATACAAGAGTGTAACACACACTTAGCAAGGGAGAGGTGTTTACTGTTACAGTTATCTTGTGAAGTGTCAATACTACAAACATTTCTATGCATATTCACACATGTCAGTAACTCTATTGACTTCAGTGCTGGATGCAAAGAACACACCCTCAGAAATGTGATGGAAACAAGAATTTTTCTCTTTGGCATGAAGTGACTATTTGAGCTGACTTTAATGCTGTATTCACCAAAACATTTTACTATCAGATTCTTTCAATCAACTGCATAATACTTCTGCTTCTAAGCAAAGAAATCGTCACAAGATAGAAATCACTATAGTAGAGGACTACCACATCTAAATGTCAGATGCTAAGTAACAGGTCTGATTTCTGAAAAATACAAATGCTCACTACCCCTGAAAGTCTGATAATTTTTACTCTAATCCCTTTCTGCAACCACTATCTGCAATGCACAGCAGATCTATGTAAAGCAAACTGCAGTTGTAACTTCACTTCGAAATTGTACCCATTTTTTCAAATAGTCCTGCCACAGCACATTATTTTTGCATGGGATTTGCTTAAAACAATTCAAAGAACTGTAATTAAGAGGAAAATAAATTCAATTCCTGCACAAATGCAAATATTTGACAATACTTACCAAAAGATTCTCTGGTTTGAGGTCCCTGTGGACAATGTTCTTGCTGTGAATATAAACCAGTGCTTCACACAGATCAGTGATCATGACAGCAGCATCATGCTCCGTGAACTTCACACTTTCTATGATTGCATCAAATAAGTCCCCTCCTGGGACATACTCTAAGATTAAGTACATCTCAGCTTCTGTCTCATACACCTCAATTAAGCTTACTATATTGGGATGAGAGAGACTCCGAATAATCAGGATTTCACTTTCCATCATGTCCTCCTTCCCTTTCAGCTTGGATTTATCAACAATTTTCATTGCATAAATCTGACTGGAATCACAGTGGCGACATTCCTTCACCACTGCAAAGTTCCCATCCCCAATAGTTCTGCCAATCTCATAGTGTTTTTCCACATCAGTTCTGCTTTTAATGACATACCTCCGGCTTGTGCTTTCCAATCCCTGAGCTTTGTTGTCTTCTTTATTCACTCTGCGCTCCCCTGTTTTTTCTTGTCGAGTCATGTCACTCTCTCTACATATGGCATTCCCCTCTCTTCTGGCAGCTTCTTCTTTAGCCCTTTGCCCCTCTCTGCCCTCCCTATAGGTTTTAGACATTTTCTCAGCATCCCTCAGAGTGTCTTTCTTTAGCCAACCACTTTGGTTCATTACACAGCTACTTCCATTATCTTCCTTCACTTCATGAGATAGCTGGAGCCCTTCTACAGCATTCTTCTTGATTTTTACTACTTCCTTCCCATGGTTTTCATGCTTCTCCACATCCCTTTCTTTCTTAATGCTCCTTTTTTGCTTCTCCAGCGCTTCATTAACAACCCTGTGCAGCGGTTTCCACATCCTCCTACTGCCATTATCTTTCCATCCAACTTCTTCACCCTCCAGACAAGTTTCAGGGGATTTTCGGCAGTTCCCGACTTTTGTATTTCTTTCAACATCATACCTCTGACACACACCTGTGTTCAAGTCTCTATTCTCAAATGAGGCCTCAGCCTGCCTTTCCCTCCATAACTTTTCTCTGGCCTGCCTTTCCTGTTCGCATTTCTCACACCTCAGCACCTCCTCCAAACTCTCCTCTAAGCCTTCCTCAGAACTCCTCTCATGGTTAAGGTACCTTTCAATTCCTCGTGTTTTTCTAGAAGGTTTCACTCCATATTCACCACCCCAGCTCTCTCTAGTCCACTTCATTTTGGTTCTCATTTTTTCCTCTTGCTTTTTCTTGGCTTGACTTTTTCCTTCATGTCCAGCCACCAGTTGGGAAGACAAGCCATTGCTGCAGTTCTTGGTCATTTCTATCTCATCAAAGCCACTGTCTACTTTCGATGCCTTGTCATACAGCCTGCTCTTCAGTTTCTGGGACTGCTCCTCATTCTGCTGAACGGCAGCACTGGCAGCATAAGGATTTTCAGGATAAAGTTCTTGTAATACCACCTCCAGGTCCTTGCAAGTGAGGGGCTCCTTCCCCATAGCTATGAACGCATCACCTTCCCTGAAGAACTCAGAAACACTTCGGATTTCTCTGCCTCTCAGATTGTACAGCTTTCTCACACGGTCATTCTTCCAACAAGGAAATCCCAGAGCTTCTGAAATGTCAGCCATCAGCTGCTCAAAGGTCTGGACTGATCTCCTGTTGAGAAGTAAGGTTATCCTCCTGAGCGTGTGTCCCCCAGGTTTCACCACTGTAATTATCCTTGGCTTCATAGGACTGTGCTCTGAATGTATTGTGTGAAAACCACTGCCAGGACTGAAAAACCTGTGGCTGCTTTCACCCAAACATGGTTTTCCATAGTTTCCACGACCAACAGGAGGACAAGTCCCATGTAGTTTCCTCTCTTTTACTTTTGAGTCTGCATTGTGTGGCGAATGGTCCAACAAGCCTTGGCATCCTAAGGCAAACAAAAAGCAGGAATATTAATCATTTTGCATCATCAGACCTCTTGCAACAATAGTTTTCTACGTGTCAGTGCATGTGACCTCAGAGAGTAAGGGTAGGTGACTTAAAGGCTTATAAAGAACTTTTAACTACTACTACAGAGTATCTCCACATAGTTGCAACCACAAACATTGTCAAGTTTGTGAGAAAATCTAAATTCATTTTTTGACAGGGGAACGTTGTTGTGGTTTGTTGTTTTATTGTTAAAGTTGTGTTGTTCTGCGTTTTGTAATGGTTTATCCCTCAGTTGTTCCCCCTGGTTTTCGGTTGTAATGGTTTGTTCCCCTCCCGCCTTNCTGGCACAGACCCGCCCAGAGGTAGCCGGGGTGTCCAGCCGGAGTGGACAGTCGGACGGGCCATGTCAGAATGTCATTAAAAAAATAATAATATTGAACACAAAGAGATCTTTCTTCTAAATCTTCACATCTTTCAGAAATGCTCAAAGAATAGCAGCATTGCATCCAGACTGTATAGTATTCTCTTATTAATACATCTCCCATAAACTCACTTAATTCCTTTCTGAACCCAATTGCAATTTTGGCCTCTGTAAACCCTGTGGTGACAGTTCCACAATTACAACGCATGAAGTAAAATAAACTAATTACTTGTGTTTTAAAATTACTACCAGATGGTACTCTGTGTGCAACCTTACATTTTTACAAATAATTATCTCCTCTTCATTTTCCCTGGACCTACTATAACAAATTAAATAAATTATCTTTAAAAAACATTACTTCTGCTATAATTTTTACAGTCATTTGATAGGTCATCTAATAGTAATGCAATTTAATCTTTTTCCTTAAAGAACAGCCATCTTAGTTTTGTCTGAGAATTGGAGTCATGATTTTCAATACTTTGGGTTGACTTTTTAATTCTAAAAATTATTTAAAATCACACATAGTTTTGAGTATTCTCTGGGGACATTTCATCTTAGAACATCATCAAATAAAATGGCACCATTTTTTATGCGCAACTGTGAAAAGAACAAACTGAAAACATAACATATGGTTATGGACAAACCAGGCTATAACATAATTCCCTGTCTACCAACAATAAGCTAAGAATAAAAACGTCTCCCAACAGCATTCTGAACTGTTGTACTTGCTAGGATTAAAAGCTGCTTGCAATGCATTTATTTTCAGCCTCAAGGAATAAACTTTCAGAATGAGATCACAGAGTGTTTCCAACTCCATTTAATAGCCTTGCTCTTCAGTTGGGAACAAACATTCAATATATATGAACTAACAGGACCATGACAAAAGGAAACAGCCAGAACAGTTAACCAATCATTACAAGGTAATTTCTGTAGACCAATGGCTTATCTCCCAGAGAATTAGGTCCATTTTCGTACATTACTATGATTCCACAGTCACAGTGCAGTGGCCAAATCTTCAAAGGAAAATCTGCACATATCAGCATTTCTCTTGGTGTTAGGCTCATGCCTACTACATTTTGGGTTTCAAGTGCAAGAGAAGCCATTTTCAGTATTTCATGCTACATATTTCTATTTGTCCTTTCCATCAAGGCATAATAGAGTGAAGAAGAAATACACCTCCTCGCCTAGAACAACAAACAAGAGGGAAAACTGCAGAAGTGCTGCAGCAGAGCATTCACTTGCTCTGCCTCAAAAAATACCCAACAGGCCAGGGCTTGAGTGTGGAAAGCACACAAGGAGACACTGCTATAGAATCCACTCTGCTGTTGGCTCTGCTTGCTGCAGGATGATGGACACTTCTTAGTTGTAATATTCTCACTAGCTAAGCACTGTGTGCCCCTGGCATGTCCCTTAACTTTTGGCTTCATTTTCTTCCCCTGCCAAATGAGATAGATGCTTCTTCTCCAAACAAATATTACAAAGAAGCCCAGCTGCCAGCATGCTGATTGAAGATGTAAGCATTATATAAGAGCTACGTGTGACTAATGCTTAGTGGTTGTACAAGTTATTTCTGTCTTCATTGTGCTTTTTTAAGGATTATCTCCTGTTATCAAAAGATGACTACATACATGTTAGTGATTTTTCAACAGTCACATATTTACATTCCATCCAAAATAAAGCTTACTGTGAACTGGAGGAAAAGAAAATCAGCTGTAATAAACAGTTCTCTGAAATATAAATCAACTCCACAACATGTTAGTTACCAGGAACTGAGGAAGCTCTGATTTTAACCAGGTTCTTGCGTAGTCACTGTCATCAAAGCTTTATATTGCTTATGGGAACTGTGAGTGACATTTTTACTGCTTATAATCTTTGTAAAACATAAAAACAATGGTGCACTAATAATGACTTTTCCAAAAGATTATGCTCCTCCTGGTTATGCTGTTATTATCATACCTTCTTATAAACCATTGATTTTAAGTACTTGGTTGTACCGTTGATTGTTTCAATTAGCCAGGCATCAATTATGTTTCCTTTATTCACTAAATTGGCTAAGCCTGGATGAGAAGACAAGCTTACTTTTAAATTCTGTAACTAATGGAATAAGAGCAATTTTAGGTTATTATTAACAACAATACAGAAATGCTTTGTTCTCTTTAAACTGACTTGATTCCTAGCCAAAAAAGCTTTGACAAAAGCCACAAGTTGAAATATAACAATGTTTGCTGTAAGAGTAGAATTGTATATTCTTCTATGATGAGAAAGGAATTAACTGTTTAAATCATTGCATGAAAGAATCTTCTAATATTTTCCAAGAAAAGGGGGAGTGTCAAATTTTGTCAAAGTGGTGGTCACAATGACTTTTAATTACATACAATTGAAATTCACTTCAGTTGCCTGTTACAACTATTTCAGTCATAATTTCTGTTATTTTCCAGTCATGCTATATTTAACTGATACACAAGAAGCAAGCCTCAATCTGTCAGGAAAGTGCATATGCTTAAAGCAGTAACAAGCATTTCTAGAAAGCCTTCAAAGGTCATGCACATGCCCAAATCCTACAGCTAAAATTTATATGGCTTCAAAATCTTGTTTCCATATTTATATACAAGTGGGAAAAGGAGGAAGAAGGAGGTGGTATGAGAAATACACTTCAATGAGTTCAAGCACTTGCAAGTTATACATCTGAGAATAAAATGTGCTTTTTCTTTTACTGTCCTCCTGAGAGCTAATGATTATTAAATATAAATATTCCTTCGATGAGTGTGTCTGTTTTATCTGTATACACATCTATCCATATATTCTAGTGTATTATGCAGTATCAATGGTGCAGCATGGCTAAGGAGGATGCTGAGGCTGCTGCTGTAGACGGGCAGGGGTGAGGCAGCATAGCTGGCCAAAGGCACCCTGCACGCCACCTAAACTGTGCACATGGGCACAGGGAAACGAAACTAGAACCCACAGAGCAATACAGACCTCCACACCATCAAGACATGATGGTTTTGTAGGGCAAACACTGACACCAACTCTCCAGAGAAGCACGGAGGACAGAACAAACTAGGATTTGGGGGCTCAAACAGGTATCAGAAACAAATTCAGCATCTATGACCAAAGCACAGGTGCTCCCTAGGGAGAAAATGTGCTCCCTGCAAGGGAGCACAGCTTCTGTGATTCATTTTTTAATTTTACAAATCACTTGTGATTATTGCAGTCCATCCCCTGTGGGGGTGGGGAGGATGGGAAAGCATGGGGAGAAATCACAAAAATTCCTCTAGAAGACATTTCCTTGGAGTGTTTTAGATCATATTCTGGACATGGAGTACAATTAAATGAATCTTAAATTCATCTTAAATTAAATGAGACTTAAGCTCTGAAAAAGTTATGTATGCAGAGCATCAACATCTCTATCTTAGGGAGTTGCCTGGCTATATCAGCTAAAACAGCAGAGTAACAGGGCTTCTCAGACGTCACCCATTGCAACTAAAACTGTATTGCTGCCATTTGTATTTCAAAACTTATCCTTTCCCTTGATAAGTCCATCAACTTTTGTTCATTAATTAAAATATTGGCACTCAGCTTGCATTCTTCTTCGCTCTCCTGCTGGAGATCACAGTTTCAGTAATTAACTGAATGGTTCACCATTCTACTATCAAGTCACAGCTTGAAGGGGAATTAAATTTTTACAAGGAGTTTTACAACACAATTTTAAACAGAAGGCAGCAGTGAAATAGGATCTAGGTATGGCATTGCTGTGAATAAGATGGTGTTATTTAAGCCCTCCAATTTCTTTAGGAGGCTTCCACTTAAAGCAACATACACCCCAAAACATTAGCAGCAACTAAACTTGCACATGACAGAAACTATGTATCTGGGAGTTGTTTTAATATACTGGTCCCAATATAGCATAAACAAAACACTGTTTAAGTGGGCAGAGGAAAGACAGCAGTAAAAATGTCTGTTTTTTCCTTAAGAAAATTCCTGCTGAAGGTATGTAAAATAAAGACCATAGGGGGAAAAAAAAGAATAATTTCACTTGGAACAGAAAACATTTGATTCATTTCATAGTACTAACAAGTATCTTCAAGTACTTGAGTACGAAGAATGCCTCTGGCACTGAACTCAGAGCAGCCAAGTATGTAGGTCACACAGATTACCAGTGTGCATCAGCAGTTGGCTCCAGGATGCAATCCGAGTCCTCTAGAAATGCACCATCTTGATCTCCTCTCCTTGCTGTAAATTATTTCAAGTTGCAACTTCCAGGGCTAATGCACACTGTTAGTGCTCAGAACTGAAGCAGTAACATGTCAAGTCCCACTTCACTAGATTAGATGCACATTAGAAACAAAACATGATCACAGGCATCCTTTTACAGCAAGTAAATTTTACATTATCTACAGCCCCACTGTTGGAAACACTACAGGTGATTTTTTCTCTGAGGAGTCATACCCTCTCTTTCCTCCCTGCTGTTCATCCTTGCCTCCTGTGCCATGTTTTGCACCATATTAGGAGAGAGATTTTGTTTGAGTTAGGATTGGTGGTTATTTCAGCAACAAGAGGCAGACATACTGCATCAGTTTTGACCAGATAAAATCCTGAGTAGAAAAAGAAAGTAAAATTTCACAAGGACTGGATCAAGACAGTGTCAAATGTAGCAGGGCAGTTGCTGTTAGTTCCAGCCTGAACAAGCTCCAAATGCTCACTCAGCTCACAGGTATGGAATTGAAAATGGAAAAGTAAACCTAGCGAAGAACTGGACTGTGAGGATAAGGGAAAAGAGGAATTGCGACAGACTGCAGAGATGGAAGTAATAGTGCCATAGTCAGACACTGTCTGACACAGCAGTTCCTATGAACTTTTATACCAGCTGATAGCAATTTCCCTGAACTTTATTGACACAGTGGAAGCATATGGAGACTGTAATAGGAAAGCAGTAAAACATGAGAATAAGAGTGCATCAAGAAGTCAGGTAGAATGCCAAACTTAGACAAAGAGATGCGATTGGAAGTCAGCAATAGAACTATCCTCACATGGTCTGCTCCTTTGCAGTTTTCCATAAAGAACATCTACCTGCTTTTGTTGTCACTTGCCATATTAGCTTACATTGATTTATTGTCACTTGCCAAATTAGCTTACATCTCTTTTAAATAACAGGAAGAACTACATGTGCACAAAGTGGGAATACATTAAGAGAACATCAGCAAGGTACTCAGTGAGACAGGAGAAAATTAAGAGTTATCACCCACATCCTGCATCGCATCAAAAGCAGCATGGCCAGCAAGCGAAGGGAGGTAGTTCTTCCCCACTTTTCCAGTCTCATGAGACCTGGAGTGCTGCACCCAGCTGTGGGGCCCTTGACATATGAAGGATGTGAACCTGTTGGAACAACTCCAGTGGAGGGCATGATGGTGATCAAAGGGCTGGAGAACTCCTCCGATGAAGACAGAGCTTGGGATGTCCAGCCTGGAGAAGGCAGCAGCTCTGGAGACACCTTAGAATGGCCTTTCAGTATCTAAAGGGACCTAGGAGAGAGCTGCAGAGGGATATTTACAGGGGCATGGAGTGATAGGACATGGGAGAATGGCTTTAAACTGAAAAACGAGAGACTTAGACTAGATACGAGGTAGAAATTTTTACTGTGAGGTTGTCAGAAAAGCTGTGGATGCCTCATCACTGGCAGTGTTCAAGATGGGGCTCTGAGCAAGCTGGGGTAGTACAAGGTCCCCCTGCCTGTGGCAGAAGCCTTGGAACTAGATGATCTTCAAGGTCACTTCCAATCCAAATAATTTCTTTTGTGAATTCACTTCCTCCTTGCATATAAGACAGTTTAGATATATACACAACTTTTCTTGTGTCTACTCCAAAGCACATTGGACCCTACTTTTCAGGTAAACTGCATTAAGGACCATGTTGTAAAGAAATATATGTAACCAGAAGAGATGAAAAGCGTGTGAAAAAATATAAGAAGATCAGTTTCTCTCCTTAAGGCACTGCAGCCCTGAAGAACAGGATTTTGTCTCAACTAATTCCACTGAGTTTCAAAGCAATTGATTTAATCTACACTTTTCAGAGAGGATCAGTCTGGTAGTCAAAACATCCTGAGACCTGATCCACAAACCTGCTCAGTGCTCACAGCTGCAAGGGCATATACTGGAACAGGTACTTCAGACCACAAGGTAATATAACACAACACATAGTTAACATTAAATCATCCCAAAATTCAGGACCTGGGCATCTCAAGTTGCTTTCTTGCCCAGATTAAAGTACTTTTGACTTTATTTTCTGCACCTTGGCTGCCACTGAATGCAGTACAAGCCTTCCCTTTGCAGGTATCACAGACAGGCTAATCCATATTTGTTACTGTAGAAACAACCATGACAGAAAAGCCCAGAAGTTAATAAGCTTGTATTAACAGCAAGATCCAAAAAACACACAGCAAGAGGCAGGAAGAGCCAAGGTAAACAGTAGAGTAGAGACTCATTAGGAAAGCTTTGTCCATCACATACACCAATGGAGAGAGAGCCCCTGGGGATAAAAAAAAGCAGCATGTGATAATGTAATTAATGTGTATATCTTAGTGCACAGGAGCACAGGTTGGGGCAAATAGCAGTGCTAATTAATAGTCATAAAAGCTTGATTTTGTAACCTGAATAATAGATTTTTAACTAACTGGCCTCGTAGAAATATTTTTTTAATACATTGAAGAAATACATTGGACAAGCCTTTTGTGCTCAGAATGCAGTTGATGATAGGGCAGTTATAAACTATACTATGCAATATTATTGTAAAGCATATGGTATTATAACCATGGTTTACAAAACCAAATAAAAGAAGCACAGTCTTTTTAGATTACCAGAATGTATTTTATTCAATTAGATTAACTGAACTTGAAAAAAAACAAACCTCATTGTGGTATTTGCACAAATTTTTATCTGCATTAGCTACTGGAGCAGAAGGAAAACAAAACCATGTTCAGTATCATTTATCAGCTGGATTCTTTCAAAAACAGTTTTAATATTGTCACAGTGAAAAGAAAAAAAAAAAGGAGGGGCATCAGTTATCAGTTTAATTTCTATAACATCCTTTCTGCTACCCTAATGGGCATTTCCATGCCAGCACTTCCATGTCTGATATGCACCAGTGTAGGGGAAATCAACTGCTGACCCAGTCTAACCCAATTTGTAGAAAATGAAAATCACTCAGCAGTTCAGACAGTGTTCTAAGTTTGCTGAAGAAAAACTAATTTGGCCTTACATAAAAAAGAAAAATAATCAGAATAATATCTCTATCTCATAAATATACAGTCTTAGCCGTAAAAGATCATATAAAATTAGCATGATGGGATTCCAAGTACTTTATCTTTCACAACTTCACATCAAGCATGCTTAAATTTGCATGCAATATTCTTTTTCCTTTAACTTTAATTTTTCAGCCCTACAAACTCAGCTCTATGTCAAGTTGGGTTCCTTTTGTCCCACACATCACCAACAGAACTAAAGTTTCTCCCCGCCAAATGTGTCTGGTCCCATTATGCGAGTTTCCAAAGTGTCAGCTACAAGAAAATGTCCTTAGTGGTTACACCTAGACTGCAGGACTACAGGAGACATGCACCTCTGGACCCTCTCTCTGGCCTCAAGAGGGCAAGCAAGACTTCAAAACTTTGCATTGTACACTTTATCTTCAGCACATCTGCTTTTTATTTTAAAAACAAACATATATTGTGTCATGCAAACTGCAAACCAGAGATCCCCAAATCTTTCAGTCCTGTAAGTTTCCGTTCTCATTCCTCCCCAATCTCTCATGCTAGAAAGAAAGGAGTGAGTCTACTCTTTTTCCCCTGGCCGTTTATCTCACTCCCTTTTCACCTCCCTTTTTGGGACATAGACCTCAGAGTTAATGGGAGATCCTAGAGGACAAAGAGCACCAGGGCAGCTAAAATCAGGCAGATGTTGCAGCAAAGGAGTTCCTAAGATGAGAAGGACGGTCTAGAGTGACAGTCTGATGGAAAACCTTTGCAGCTGGCTGAACTTCAGCAGAAGGAGGGAGCCTGAGGGATGCTCATGCTGGAAAACCCTCCCCTGTGGTTAAGGGAGCTCTGGACTTTTCCATTCTGAGGATGCATGGTGCCTCTGTGACACCCTCAGCCCCAGCACAAGTGTCATCCCACAGCAAAACGCTTGTAGGAGGCTCAGCATGTCACAATGTATGACCATATTTACTGTATGAGAATCACGATGGATAAGTGACATTTAGCAGCCACCTTTCCTTCTTTCTCCTCAAGAGAAACTTAAGGAGTTTTCTCTGCCTTATTTCCCCCCCCCACCTTCTCCTTCACTAAATGTTCAGAGTCAGAACATTTGCAGTCTGTGCTGGTGTTCTCCCGTCCAGCTCCTACAAGAAGGGAGCAGCAGGGTCTGGATTGCTGCAGGGCAGCCTGGATTGATCTCTGTGTTACATTCCCCTTTCCAACCAGAAACAGCGCTTGGGCAAAAATTACCTTCCTAGGTGCTTATCTTCTTCCCCTGCAGGCCCACAACCACCCCACTGTACCACTGCAAGTTTTCTAAATCAAGCCATTTGTAATTAAAAAATAAAATATTTACAGCAAACACAGATGGTTACTGCCACGTGTTAGTGTTAAACTGAGCTGAATCACACCCAGAGCAGCAGATGAAGATAAAGATTTCATGAAGACTGGTAATGACTCACAAGTGCCATAATTTTTACTTTTTTTGGAGCAGAACCCCACTTTAATTATCTTTTCTGACATTTTAAGGGTAGCAAATTAAAAAGTGAGCATAAAGAAAAGTCTTATAGAGAAGTATACAGATGCATAATCTGTAAAGAACTATGTGAAATATGTAAGACTGCACATGAAATGAATCAGTGCCTTTGGAGGTGTGAGGCTTGGTTTAAGCTGCATAAAACAAAAAAAAGTAGTATTATGAAACTTCTCATTTATTTAATTTCTGTCAAAGATGACAGGCTGTGTGTTTTACTGGGAAAAGCCATGGCTGCTTTTTGCAGTTTGCCTGCTTTACGACTGCCCCAGTAACCAGGGAAGTCAGCTCTACAGTCCAGGACCTTCCATCAAGGATCTTTCAGGAGAGGGACACAACTGACAGAGGGAAACAAAAATGTCTTACACAACTCTGGCATTTGCCAGAATCCATCTGGCAAAGTCCTCCATGTGCTTCTCAAGGTTCACTGTACAGGGAGTTTCACTTTCATGTTGATGCTCTTGACTCCTGAAGTATCATACATTTCAAATTAATTATTCATGTTTCATTACAAAGTAAGCTTTTTAGTCCTGTTAGCCAACAATGCCTCAGTCAGAGGAGTAGGATTCTGTTTTCTTCTTGTGGGAGACCTTATTTGCATTGCTTCCTAAATCTCAACTTGATGACTCATCAGTTGCAACTGAGCAAACCCAGTGAAAATAAAAGCCTGCAGAGGTGTCACTGAGAGTTTAATTAAGCTTCCAGATCCTTTATTACCAGTAACCTCATTGCATAACTAAAGGAAAGACTCGCCCAAGTCTGATTCTCCATATGGTTTGCAAAAGGGGAAATCACACAGAAGTTTTTTTGTAAGTATAGCACATTTAAGACATGTTAACTCACTCACAACCCCATTATTACAGAACCACTTTTTCAGAAGAGACTCGTATATTAAAGGCAACATTGCAAAACAAATTGTTTCACAGGACTTATAAAGGAAGATGGGTTTCTCAGGGAAGACTGTAAGCCAGTGCTAATTAGACTCAGAAGCATGATGACAAGGAGAAAGATCACGATTTTCACATCACCAGACATTTCCCAGCATTTCCATTAACTACTATTTGGGGTGATGAGAAAACTAAACGCTGGAAAATACGTGCAGGCTAGCACTATTGATGGAGTGGGAGATGGTGTTTCCAGAATGTCTACTGAGAGTTTCCTCCATGAATACGTGGCATAATTGTTTTGCATTCTTACAATAATTAGACTGCATAAACAATACTAGCAACAGAGAGAAGATGGTAAACATGCCTGACTTTCATTTGCAGTGAAAGCCAACTACTGCTAGGTAAGATGAACAATGTGTAAGCATTACCAAAACTCCAAATTTACATTAGAATCAATCAAGGCAGTAGCTCCCACTCTTTTCTCATTGTTTCCAGAATCTAGCAAACACTCCAAAAGGAGTTCGCCCATATCCTGAAATTGAGAAAAACATGGAAAACAGTATACTGTTATGAAGAGAAATGTCACATTCACCTCTTCAAGTCCCCCATTTTCAGCTCTGATTCCAGTTGCATTGAAACTAATTAAAAGATTCACATTAGCTTCAGTGAGATCTGGATCAGATCGGAGGCAGCTAAAGTCACCATACTGTTCTGATTCTAATTATACTTACAAGAAAGATTCTAATTTTATTTACAAGAAAATCTATGTAACACTAATTTCAAATGTTGTTAAATGTCAAGGAATCACTAAGTTAAAGGAAATGAGAAAATCAGTGACAGAAACCAACTCAATTCACACTAGAGCTGTCGGAAGAGAAGGAAGGACCACAAACTTCCCTTATTTTTACAAAATTATAGATGTTTCTGCAGAAAACAAACCAAGCTAGGTAATCTTATAAATGGGGAAATGAATCCCACACAACTTCCCTCAGCCACCGTATGCTGTAAGTCCAGGTGGTGCCAAAATCATGACACTTCGCAGAAAATAACCAGAAAAAGCACCAGTGAAAACAGATACAAAGCTTGTAGTGACACTACCAGATAAAGATACATTCAAGAGTTAGGCTAGCATGCCCAAGGTAATTAACTTGAGTATTAAAAATATATATATAGACAAGGTAACTTAAGCACAGCTCAAATTCAGAGGGTTTGAACAGCTGCCACTAACTTGAATTGAACTAAGTAATCTTATCTTTGCTGACAATTTAAGTCCAATTAGCCAATTCAGGTTAAGCCACAGATAGAGATTTATCAGATGCTAACTCTCAGCTGATGTGTCCAAATATCCTACAAAAATTTTAATGGAAAAGGTCATGCTATTTCAGAAGCTCAGAATTATACAACAAGAAAGGGACTAACTGAGCAGGATCAGTTTTATCTGGAGAGCTCAAGGGCGGATTCCTGAGATAAAATTCAGTCAACCTCTTGAGAAGAGCGTGAGTTGCTATGATAACTGCATTTCTACTACATAACGCAGCTGTAATACGTTTTGTAAGCTTCATTTCACTTGCTGTTTTGGGAGTCTGCTAAGCTCTCAACATTTCAGTGTCAAAATTGCATTCAAAGCATATAGAAAATCACAAGAAGCATCAAAAGAAAAAAGGGGGGCTAAAGAAAAAGGAAACGAGGTGGGAAGACAAACTTGCATGCAAACTTGCATATATGCAGGTTTTCACGTCTCTATACGGTTAGTAACAAAAGTATGTGTAACAAATTACCAGGTTCAAGGATAAACTCTTAATTTATACTAACCCATCACACAGGATGGGTTTCAATCTAAATTCTCAGAGGAAGGAGCTAGAAACTTTTTTGCGCTATGGCAAGGCATTGTGGTTTTTTGTTGGGTTTGGGTTTGCCCTTTTTTGAAACAGGAAACCTTTTAGTACTCGGTGTAGCAAAAGTTCAGTTTATGGAGTTGTTCCCAAATACTGTGTCTCACAACCTGAAAACTGCTCCATTAGCTCAAACCAGTGGCCTGTTCAGTCCTGCTGACAATACATACTGAATGCACCCTGAGGAAGGCAGAAAATAATGCTGCATAGGGAAACGTTATGGAGCAGTTCTCCTATAAATAATCTGCTCAGTTATTAAATAGGAGCAGACACAAGTGATATAACTACAGAAGCCGGGGGATGCAAGGGCACAGCCAGCATTCTTCCCGGGAGAGGTCTGGCTATCACATGTCACAGCATCAACATCTGACACAAAAGCCCTCCCTACCCTTTGAGCCCCTGCCTGTAACCCATGTACCTCCAGCCGTTGAGACTTCGCAGCTGAGGGAAGATTCATCAGCCTCAAATGTGTTTTTATACACAGTTGTGCAATGGTTTAAAACCCTTACACTGCATTCTATTTACTTTTTTTTTGCAGAGCACCAGTGTGCTCTGAGCAGCCCACAAGCATTCGCCCCGAGTGAAGTAGTCTCATGCTGACTATTAAGAGTGCAAGTTACTTCAAATCTTCTATTTTTATGGCAGCACAGATGACACCGTGCGTGCCTTTCCGAGCGGCAAACGCTGACTTCACACTCAGACTTCAAAGCCGGCCCCGGTACTCGCGCGGCTGCCGCGGCGGTTTCTCAGCCTCGGAAAGGGGCACAGGCGGCGTGACCCGCACCCAGCAGCAGGGACTAGCTCTCCGTGCTGCAGGAGCCCCTTGTTCTGCTTCCCCAAGCAGCCCACTTCGCTACTCTCCTCTACAACACAAAACGGCAGGGGTGAAGGGGCCCCTCTTTAATCCAAAATATAGGTAATTAAAGCAGCACAGTGAAATAACCACCCCAACTTCGGACCTTCGCAGACGTCTCTCCTCTCCCAAAGCTCTCGGCTCAATCCCACGTCCGAGAGGCATCGCACCTTCCTCCGTCAGTCTCCAGCCTCATTTTCTAGCCCAAACGGCCTCGAAAGCTTCCCCCGCTCCTCGCAGCCCCGCAGACAGGCAAGGACCTGGGCAGGAACTTTCGCCGCCGCCGCCTCATGTCCCCCTACAGCCAGGGCGCCGCGCCGCCAGCCCGACCCCTCCTCCCGGAACGAGCTGGCGACCTGTCGGAGCAGGGTCCCGGTGGGACGGCGCGGGGGCTGCCCGCAAGTAAGGGGACGAGGGAAGGTGCACTCACCCTGACAGTGGCAGCAGGAGCCCGCCGCGGGGTGGAGCGGGGGCGGCGCGGCGGCTGGCATGGTGCGGAGGCGAGGCTCGTCTCCGGCCCCGGGCTGCCCGCATGGAACCGCACACTCCCTTCCATCCGCCTCCCGCCTGCGAGGGCAGTCGGGGAGCGGGAGGGAGGGGGCCCAGCGGGAAGGCGGCGCCGAGCACCAGCCACACCGGCGGTCGCACTCCCGCACCCCTCCCCGGGCTGCCCGCCCACCCCGGGGCTGCCCCGCAGGCGGCACCGCCCCTCCGCGGCCGCCTCAGCGCCTGCCCGCCCCTGGACCGCTGCTCGCCCGCCTCCCGACTTTCCCCCGCGCCCAGCTCCGCCCCAGCCGCCGGGATGTCCTCGTTTGCCCCCCAGCCGGGCGTCCGCCCGCCGGGCGCGGGTGTTTTCTTACATGCCCGGGGACTCCATGCATCCCCGAGGGTGTCCCCAGGTGGCAGGATGTAGGGCACTGCTCCCAGTCCGCTCATGACTGAAAACGTTTTTACTGTCGCCCTGTAGATGCCAAGTAGACTTCGAAAATCATTCACAGAATCACAGAATATGCTGAGTTGGAAGAGACCCTCAAGGATCATCGAGTTCCACTCCTGGCCCTGCACACTACCATCCCCAAGAGTCACACCACTGGCCTAAGAGCATTGCCCAAACATTTGTTGAACTCTGTTCTGCTTGGAGCTGTGACCACTTCTCTGGGGAGCCTGTTCCAGTGCCCAACCACCCTCTGGGGGGAGCAACCTTTTCCTGATACTCAACCAAAACGTCCCCTGACACAACTTCAGTTTCGCCTGGATTAAAAGAGACAAGCACTAAACAATGTAAATAACGTACACTCTGGATGCAAGAACAACTGGTTGCCCAACATCTGCTTAAAATATGAGAAGGAGTTTATTTCATCCAGACTGCCCGCGGGATGCTGGCTACCTGGCCAGCACACCTGAAAAATAGGCAAGTGATGAGCCACAAAGTTGATTTAAGGGTTGTAAAAATAGAGACTGGTCCCCATACCCTGCTACAAAAGGAGATGCAACTTTTTAACAGCACATAAATACCTTCATAGGGGAAAATACTACAAACTAAAAGGCCCTTCAACTTTGTAGTTAAAATGGATATGAAAGTCTATGTCTGGAAGCTGAAGGTGGGTAAATACAAATAAGAAATGTTATCAATGGGAGTGAATTATCACTGGCACAAATTGTAGAGGGAAGCTGTATTTTATTCTTCGGAAATCTCCTAATAACACAAGATGTCTCTTTGGAAAATAATATGTAAATACTATAGGAATAACTGATAAATACAGTATCCCAAAAAAGAAGCTGGACTTACATGCAAAATTTAGTGGCCAGAGATATGTAATAGGTAAGACTAAAAGATGTAGTGTTACATCATTCTGGCCTCAAACTGTATGAACAAGACAAAGCAGAACATGTTAAACATGTATCTTATACTCTGATTTTTGTCATTTACTGAAAGTATTGTCAAGCTTCCCTGTTTAATGGCTTCTTCTATGATTTTACTTCCAGGGTATTTAATAATTTCGGGGGCAACACAGTCTAACACAAACACCTTTGTAAAAGGAGATGTTGAACAATATTTTCCCTGAAATGTATTTCACTGTACTTATCAAGAAATCAGTATAAAGCTCAAATATCTTTACTCACTTTTAGTGAGTAAAGTATTAGTATTTGGCTAGATAAGTGATGAGTGAAACTGTGTAAAATAAAAGCATAGACAAAAGCTGTCTTATAAACTACTCAAAACTCAGGTTGTCAAAACCCTGCAACACACTATAATACCAAAAAGGTAGCATAATTTCACCATCTTTTGAAATTTTCCTGTTTGTTTAAAAACTCAGAAACTTTCAAATTTCATAATTATATTCCTATTTTTGCCTTACTCCTTTATCTATAGCTTGTTGATTGCTCCAATCCTGCAGTCATCATTGATACATGCAGTGTATCAAAGTTAGTTTCAAACAACAGATCTTTAGGATTAGAACTGCCTGAAGAAACGTAACTAAGCTGTTGCTTTCCAGTCATTTTCACACATGCGGTTTGTGTTGTATGACAGGTCACCTCTTCTGAAACACCTGCTGCCCATGTGAAATTTTGGCTTCAGTAAAGGCAGTGGCAGGTTTCTTCTGCTATTCTCCATCTTTCACCCTGTCCTTTAAACAATGTTACAACTAATTTCTGCAGTTGCTGGCAACTCAATTATTAACCCTGTCTTAAGTAATCACTGTGTTCAGTTCTGGTCTCTGGGCCTCCTCCACCAGGTCATTCCATTTTCTACATGTGACCTTTTCAATGTGAAATGTCAATAACAACATCAGTTAAAGAGATTTGCTGTTGATAGATGCAAAATCCTTAGAACAGCTAAGTATCACTCTTAATTATCGGCAGTTGGCATCCAAAATAAGAATGCAACAGGACCCAAAAATAAACACTAGATCAGTGGTACCCTCATTTCTCATCATACAATGAAAAACAGATGAGGAGTGAATACAGACTTCTGAATACTGGCCTCTGGAAAATTGTCACCTCTGCCTTCACCAGTTAGTGAAGTGGTTTTTCCTTTAATCCACTTTTTAACCAGTCAGTGGCCTCAACCACTCCATTCCTCTACTAAACCATCTGCTACTTCCTTGGCATTTCCTAATAAGTATAAACAAGAACCACGAGATTTGCTTCCCAGTGATACCTTTTTAACCTGTAAGAATGCTGAATTTCACAGAAAACTTCAGCAGGAAGTTCTCAAAATACACGTCTCTGTTTTGCACACCAGCTCATACATAGTAGCTACAGATGGCTATGACAACAGATATGTTGGTACACCCTTGGAAATGGGATGTTCAGTCTCTTTTAGTAAGAAATCCTACTTTCTTTTGGCCTTGTCCTAAAATCAGCAATTTTCTTCTGCCTTACAAACCACCTCTGTCTCCCTTTTTTCTTCCCTTGAGACCCAGGATTCTGCTGGCACCTGTTCTGTTTCAAGGGCTGTACTTAAATTAAAGGAGATATGTAAAACAAAATTCCCACCTGATCTTCTCGAGGAATTACTCTCTCTAGATGATCATGCTCGGAAATTGCATTTTGTCTGTTTCTTGTCATATTCGTAAAAATATATCACTAAGAATGAATCCATGTTTTTTCATGGTGGACCTAGTAATTTATACCCCAGATAGGATCATTCCTTCTGCTATCACAACATATTGTTTTGAAAATGATAAATCACCTATACACACCATACAAAGTGAGGAAGAAGTAGCAAGAGCTACTATATATATTTATTTGACTCTGTTCTGCATAATTTAAAATAAATTACCATTGCTTTGTGACAAGAAAAAATCAGCTACTTTAAACTTAATCAGTTTATTCACAAAGTCTAATGAGAGATTATCTTCCTAATGTCCAAAAATCTAATCTAGGATATTGAATAAATCAGCATAGAAATAGCAGTTTCATAATGTGGTTTCACTAACAAAAATGTTAGTCTGTCATTTTTATGTGAAAGTCATTCATACACAGTGGTTTTTCCAACTTGGTAATAGTCCCTGAGGTGGCAAATTAGGCTTGAAGTCTCGGAGCCCAGTGCTATAATGTAATTTTTCTATAGTCTACAAAGAAAAGTGTGTGTATCATTTTCAGATGAATATGAATATCCCATATAGCTGGGATATTCCAAACATCCAGGAGCCAATGGTTGCTTAGGGCACATTAAACTTTGTCACATCATGTGGTGTATAGTATCTTCCACTGATACAGAAGCTGAAATACAAATGTGTGACAGGCACCCTGACACTGCTGCTTCTGGCAGTAGTATAGGTATATTTACAGTATAGGTATTTTTGCAAATATGAAGTAATCAGGGATTACTTCATATTTGCAAAAATACCTATACTGTAAATAAGACAGCAGTTAATATGGCTCCCTTTAAAGAAAAAAAGAAACCCAGTGCATTTAACATAAGAACGAAAGACAAAAAACCCTAACCTTTACAGAGGACTAAAAATAAGACTGAGTTCTCTCTAAACCACATTTCTATCTTATCTCCTATGGCTTGAATATATGAAATACAAGGGGAAAAAGATGAAGGAATTAATCTGAAAGAAGGTGATGGTAGCTAGCAGTCTGCTGCTGTTAGAGCTCCATAAGCTAGTATTTCAGACCTCTTCAATAAGAAATCAAAAGCGAACAATATATTGGCTTTTATTTCGTAAAATACCAAAAATGACAGGCATTATTCAAATCATAAAAAGCAAATGCCAAGCTATATGTGAACAACACACGATTTACCCTCCACTCTGAAAAATATTTTTTTTAGAGATCAACGAGTTTACATCCATGCTACTCCTTAAATGCCATGAAGGAAAGAGTTTTCAATAGAAACAAACTTCTAATACCAGAGTGTAATCAAGACAATGTATAATTTTGCCAGAATAGTGATATTATGGGCATTTACATAACAATAGCACTGAACAAATTCACAAGATCAAATAGAAAAGGATCCAAAGCTTCCTCAGCCACAGTCAGCAGGCCAGCAGATATGTAAAATGAAAACCAGACTTTGGCAACTTATTACCTAACCAAGAAAGAAGATAATGAACATAATTGACTACTTCTTTCCAGAATTAACTTTTTGTTTAAAGGACATATTTAGAAAAGAGCATTGTATTCTCACCAAAGTAAGGTCTGTTATCTTCCTTTAACATACTGCCTTATTTCAGCTTCTAAGTCATGAAAATACTTAATCAGTGTCAAAGTCAGATAATTAGAAACTGCAATGGAAAAGGGCATTGATAATAGGTGTATTATAAATGGCAATGTTTTGATGATGTGGGATAATTCTCCATGACTTGTTTTAGAAAGTGTTCATGTAGTAAAGAGACACTCATTGGTATCAAATGAGTAGAAATTGTGACTGCCTGACATCCCCTGACATTCCAGATTTCAGCTTTACCTGTGCTAAACAATGCATACAGAATTATGATTTCTAGTAAGACTCACAGAATGGCATGCTTATCATTAGGACACTTCTCTAAGGAGACATTTTATATTGTATTTATATTTAT